>JXCR01142858.1:11478-49684 GCA_002079205.1 Phalaenopsis hybrid cultivar | reverse complement strand
TGCTCCCTACTCTTAACCTGGTGAATACCTTAGGGATCTATTAAACTTAATATGTTTTACTTAATAATATTATCCTTAAAATTTAAGGACCCTCAATACACAACATAGAGTTAGGAAGGTTTCCAAAACTTTACTTTTCCAGCTTTATATACGTAAATGCTCTGACATGCATTTTGAGTTTCAGATGGTGGACGAGAAGACTCGTCAGGTACACTTTTACAATTTACAGCATTTTACAGTCTTTCTTGTACTTTTCTACTGCTTTTATTTTATGCTTGTACACTTACTGCATAAAAAACACTTGCATGTTAAAAACAAAACAAAACCAAAACCAAAACCAAAAAAAAATTTCAAAAAAAAATACCTCACAACATTTCAAAAATATAAGACAACTCAAGACTTAATCACAACCATCACAAAAAATACAACTTCAACTATAATAAACGTCTCCTATTGGAAGATCGGGAACCCTCAGAGGAGGTAACCTACGGTTGCTAACGAGGTTTTCCACGAGTCTCTATTGAAAGATCGGGAACCCCTCAGAGGAGGTAACCTACGGTTGCTAACGAGGTTTTCCACGGTCAAGATGAAATTATGGAACTCATTAAGTTGAGTTTAGTAAATTCATTTAGACTAAGTGATTCCAATAAAAAATAGTAGTACCGGGACGAAAATTATGGAACTCATTAAGTTGAGTTTAGTAAATTCATTTGGACTAAGTGATTCCAATAGATTATGGAACTCATTAAGTTGAGTTTAGTAAATTCATTTGGACTAAGTGATTTCAATAGAAAGTGGGAACCCCTCGGAGGAGGTAACCTACGGTTGCTAACGAGGTTTTCCATGGTCTAAATGAATCGAACCCCTCGGAGGAGGTAACCTACGGTTGCTAACGAGGCTTCCCACGGTCTAAATGAAATAATGGAACTCATTAAGTTAAGTTTAGTAAATTCATTTGGACTAAGTGATTCCAATAGAAAATATGGAACTCATTAAGTTGAGTTTAGTAAGTTCATTTGGACTAAGTGATTCCAATAGAAAATAGTGCTGACTCATTAAGTTGAGTTTAGTAAGTTCATTTGGACTAAGTGATTCCAATAGAAAATAGTGGCGCCGGGACGATGGAACCGTGGCTCATTAAGTTGAGTTTAATAAATTCATTTGGACTAAGTGATTCCAATAGAAAATAGTGGTGTCGGGACGATGAAATTGTGGGATCTTGACCGGTGTCGCCTTAATAAACTTTAATTTGCCCTCATAAAATTTAAAGAAATTTAATCATAGGGTTACCTGATTTGACATTATAACCAAATGACCTAGAAAACTGAAACTCTGCTACGAGGAGCTTGGAGCTAGCACTCTGGGCAGCCTGGCCATCTTCTACAGTAAGAGGATCTACAACGGCACATCTATCCTTAGCTTTAAAACAAAAAAGCCATGGGAATTTGAGGTTGTTTGCCTAATGCAACATAAATCCTCAAACACATCTTTTAGGATTTGTACAATCCTGTTGTACAATCTAAGCCCTAAACTTGCCTTAGGATTCCGAGGTTGTCATTCACCTGTTGTATAATCTAAAGCCCTAACTCGCCTTAGGATTCCGAGGTAGTCGTTTGTCACGACTTAAATCCTCACATCTTCAAGATTATTTGTGTTGATTGCTTCACACAAATGTAAATCCTAATAAATAAAAAATTTCAGGATAAAACATCTAAATGATTTCTACTAAATTGAAGCCAAATAATAGGACAGCTTGGGAAGTCACCGAAGTTCTCCTTCGGATCTGTGACATCCTCTACTGTTTCCTCCTTTGGACTCCAGAACAAAATGTTCCAAATTTGAGCCAATCTCATTCACATTTCTTGGTCCGATATCTTTGAAATGTCCTTACCTTTTGAACTCCTTGAAGGTAATTTTTCTTGATTTTTCTCGAGAGTATTCTTAGGTAACTTTAGTTATCTATGATGTAATTAACTATAAGGCCTTGGCCTTATAGAAAGCTTTTCCCGAACCCAGCATAATATAAACCCTATTTAATTCCTTATATTAAATAGGGGAACTTGTCAGCCAATACATTGGTTTCGCAGACCAAACAGATGTCATAACTTTCTTTAGTTTATTTGATCGAGCCTCACCCTCAACTATTGTGTTCATCCTTCGGGATAGATACAGGATTTGAGGTAAAGCGCTCTTTCATCGAAAATATGAAAATTATGGGGTCAGTTTGACTTCATCTTTTTCAAAACTAATTTTTTTTTTTTTTTAAAAATGTCCTTCCGAAGCGGGCAATGGGATTTCAATTCTGATGACCGACGGCTTCTTACGGACAAACCCCACACCAAAAATAGTGCCGACAAACTTTAGAAAATATTTGATTTTCCATCAGGACTTTACACAATAAAAAACTTAAACTCGCCATGACGAGGAGCTTCGAGCTAGCATTGAGGACACCGCGACCATCTTCAACAACAAAACATGTCTACAACAGCTAAGTCATTCCTTAGAATTAAACAACCAAGCCATAGGACTTCAAGGTTGTCAGCCTAGTGTGACATAAATCCTCAACTTTCCTTTAGGATTTTGTATGGCTCTGTTATATGATAGAATCCCTAATTCGTTTTAGGACTCCGAGGTCATCGTTCTTCATGACCTAAATCCTCACACCTTCCAGGATATTTGTGTGATCGTTTCACACGAATGTAAGCCCTAATTAATAAAATTGCCAGGATGAAACTTTTAAATATTTCTGCTTTAAATTAAAACCAAACCATGGGATAGCTTAAGAAGTCAGGATCTGTGAATCCCTTAGATCTCCTTCCTTTGGATTTCATGATATGTTCCAAATTTGAGTCATTCCCATTTCACACCACTTTATCCGATCTTGTTGAAAAATTCTATTTGTTTGAACTCCTTGAAGATAATATCCCCTGATTTTTATCGCAATTTTTCTTAGGTGACTTCGGTCATCTAGGATGTAATTAACTATAAGGGCTTGCCTTTATAAGAAACTTGTCCGAACCCAGCTTAATATTAACCCTATTTAATTCCCTATATTAAATAGAGGAACTTGTCGGCTTATAAATAAACTAGTTTTGCAGGCCAAATGATTGTCATATATTTCTTAGTTTATTTTATCTAGCCTCATCCTCAAGTCTTGTGTTTATCTTCCGAAATAGATACATAGCTTGAGGTGTAGTGCTCTTTCATTTAAACTATAAAAGAATGAGATCATTTGTTTTCATATTTTTCTATAACCTATATATATGTAAATTAAATGTATCTCTGAAGTGGGCAAAGGGATTTTGATTTTGGCGACCAACAACTTCCATAGGACGACCCCCCTAAAGATAGTGCCGACAACAATGCTTCCAAAAATTTGGTGCTTTGTTCTTCTATATTTATATATTGGGATACTATGCAAACATACTTATTGTTAAGTTATATAACACTTTATTATTAAGCTCCAAAATATCGAACCAATAAGGAGAATTACAAACTCTTAAGATGAAATTAGATAACAAACTCTACTTTGGGAAATAGACTTACTCAAACTATAGATGTTATGGTAGGAATGAAAGTTTGGTTCTTTTTGGTAATTTTGATAACTGAAAATAAAGTAAACAACTAACTAAATCTAACTAGATTTTGTAATATGAAAGCAATACAAATAAAATATCTTTTTCCTTATCATGAATCAGTAACAAGTATAGGATTTCTATTGTGAAAGTATTTAAATTGTGTTGTGTCAAATAGGAGCAATATTATTCTTTACCCATACTAGAGATTCTTTAAAGAACATTAACTAATCTAAAGTTTGAATAGTCCTGAAAACGGGCAAGGTAAAGAAGATACTAGCTCTCACTCTAAATTTCCCTGTTCTCCCTCCACCTGTAAGTTAAATTCTAGTATCAAGAACTAAAACAATAGACCAAATTTGAAGCTTTCGTCTGTCACTCTAAAGTCCTCTAACTCTATACCCTTTAAGGTATATTTTCTTATTTATTTTCACTCAACCATATGAATTACATTTTCATCCATACAATCTCTTGTCATTTTACCATTATTTTACTGAGATAATACCATCACGAATCTTACATGTTCTCACAAAAAATTTTAACATCTAAATTGGCCAAATCAAGAAGTAAATGAAGTACAACGATTAAATCATCACAATTTATTACAACATTATAAATCAATACTTCACACAACTTTCATCCAACACTTAATTAGTTAACATTTTAAGGAAAAAGATAAAGGAAACTACTCAGAATTCATTAAGAAAATATAGCAATAATTAAGCTTAAAGATATAAAACATGTAAAAACACAAGAAGTCTAAATTAAAACAAATTGTAGTCAGAAAGATAAAAAATTATCTCAAATTCCTCTCCACCAAACACTTGAAGTTATTTTGAATCACTTCCTTCTTTTAAAATCCTCCCAAGGTATGGTCACTAATCCCGAAAATTATAGTTGTGTAAAATTAATAAAGTTGACTCCGCTTTATAGCGATGCCAAAAACTTGGTTCAATATTTATAAATAAGAAATTGAAGCAATGTATGTTGGGATTCTACGCAAGTATACGTATCGTTATCAAGTAATATAGGTCTTTCTATTTAAGCCCAAAATATTAATCTCACAAGGAAGGTTTAAATTTGAAATTGTAATTTAAACTAGGAAATTCACAACAATAAAGAAAGTCTACTACACTAATTGCAAATGTTTATGGTGCTATCAGAACTAAATTATTAACTATTAGAAAGACTGTAAAGTATAGTTAAACTAACTACCAAACTATGTTTCTGTGATGAAGTTAACAAATATTAGAAAGCATCTTTGCCACTATAATAAGTTTTTGGTTAAATGAGAGAGATAAATGGTTTGAATTTGTATCATGTACCCTTATTCAAGTGTTATAAAGAATCGTTGGCTAATTGATGCGACTTTTTTGTTGCGATAGATTGTGTAAAATTCAAATAAATATAATCAATCAATATTTGGATTCTATGCAAGTATACGTATCGTTATCAATTAATAATGAACTTTTTATTTAAGCCCCAAATAACGATCCTACGGGGAATGTTTAAATTGCAAATGACAAATTTGCTAGGAAATTCAGAGAAAGTCAATTGAAATCACTGTCAATAATTTCAATTATTGAGATGTAATCAAAATTAAATTTTTAAACTATTATCAAATCAAATATGCAAAATTTAAAATAGTAAATACTAATCTATTAACTATGTTTATGTAACGGAGATTCTTATGTGAAAAAGCATCCTTCCCACTACAATGAGGCTATAGTAAAATGAGATGAGATAAATGTTCATAATATGTATTGTGTCAAATAGGAGCAATTTTAATTCTCTACCCTGATATAGTGCATATAAAATTATTGGCTAATCTTAGTGTTTAGTCCCTAAATATGTGGATAGGCTAGGAGGATACTGACTACCACTCCAGATCTCCCACTTCCCTTCACCTGAAGGCTAGCTCTCGCTTCAGTTTTTAGAATTGAAGATTTTAGTCTGTCAGCCTAAAGGTTCTCCAATTCTACAACCAATAAAGAATATTTCTCTATTTATTTGCACTTAATTCCATAAATGATGTTCTTCTTTGTGGAATCAAATGTGAGAAGATTCTCCAATTCTACACCCAAAAAAGAATATTTCCCTATTTATTTACACTTAATTTCTTAAACAAATTTCTCCTTCATGAAATCAAATGTGACCTTTATTTGCACTTAATTCCATGAACGAAATATTCCTTCATGGACTTAAATGTGATTCTCACTTTGTTGTTAAACCTCATACTCCATTTCCCGGATCATATGTTTCACAACATATTTTAACAAATCAATTGGTCAGATTAAAAACTCATACTCCATTTCCCGGATCATATGTTTCACAACACATTTTAACAATTCAATTGGCTAGATCAAAATGTATATTAAGTTCGGAGTTGAAAAATCATCACAATTTATTTTATAATTTACTATTGGCACATTCATATTATCTCTTCATTCGACCATATCTCAGAGTAGGGAGAAAAATAGAGGGAAATATTCAGACTTCATGAGAAATAAATAGCAAAACACAAATTTCATATATAAAAGAAAGTTCATACAACAGTGATAAACAAACAATATCTGAAAACTCTTTCTCAAAGCAAATCCTTTGTAGCCTTTCCTTAGAAATGCAGGAAGAAGACATCTCTCTGTTTTCTCCTTCTCCAACACTCTTACAGAAAGTTTTACACTAAATCTCACCACAAAAACTCTAAACTATGAAAACAAAATTACTAATTGACTCCAATATAGAAATGTAATTGAATGATGTGGTGCAAAAAATTAAAGTAGAGGAGTGAAAAACATAGAAGAGCCCATTTTCTGATGAAACTCGGCCCCAAATGGATCCCAAGGTTGGTTCTCCAAGAGGTTCCTCCAAAAGCTCTTAAAAAGTCATCCATATACATCGAACCTTCTAGAAACGAGGTCTGCACGTGCTAGTCTAGCGCTTTTGGCGCTGAGTAAAAAATTTTCACGTTAATTTGTTCTGCACCGTCGGCACTGCTCTCGGCACTACCAGCACTGAGCATTTCTTCAAAAACATCATTTTGACTCCAAATTTCATCCTTTTTGCTTTCTTTTTTCTTTAAGCCCTAAAAATCAACATCCTGCAAGAAAACATCAAAATACCTTCCATTAAAGTGCAATATCATAAAAAATAGGTATAAAATATGGGTCTAAAAATGCATATATTTTTGGTGTATCAAAATCTCCCAAACTTATATGCTACTTGTCCTCAAGTAACTCCTTTACTACATAAAAAATATGACTTATGCTAAAGACCATAACTTTTAGACTTACATATTTTAGTTTTCCAAATATAATATTATAACTTAAGAAAAATTCAAAACAACTCCAGTTAAATCTAAAGGTGTAAAGATATTCAATAATTAAGTCTAGCAAAACAACTCCAGTTAATACTAAAGGAGTAAAGATATTCAATAATTAAGTCTAAGGTTTCTGATCCTCTATTTCTTTTAAGAAAAATTACAATTTGTTATATTAAAGTCACTTAGCAAATTCATATGAAAAAGAACTTCATAATTAATAATTAAGTTTACATTCAAATAAAAAGTTTAGACAATGTGTTCAAGTCTTTTTCCTTAAGTTGAATCAAGTGAAGCCAATTTTTAATTAAGCATCTCCTCAAGCATCTCCCCATATATATTTTTTTCTTTTTCTTTCTCTTTTCTTTCAGGATCATTTTTAATCCCCTTTTTCTTTTCTTTTCAGGATCATTTTTAATCCCCTTTTTATTTTCTTTCTTTCTTTTCTTCTCTTTTTTTTATATATGTCAGGATTACTATATCTGGATAGCCCTTAATGATTTTGAACTTCACCATCTTCTTCTTAAAGTTAAAAACTTCTTACATTTTCTTCACTTAACAAATTTATATTAACTTAAAGATTTCATAAAGTTTAATTCTTTTCTTCTTACATGAATTTAACAAATTTTATTAACTTAAGATTTCATAAAGTTTAATTCTTTTCTTTTTTACATGAACTCTTTAAGATTTTAATAATTTAAAAATACAAATTCATTTACTAAAAATAGAAAAACATAGTCTTATTCTCTTTTACCAAATATCTTAGCCCCTAGAATTAACCTTTATTATTAAAAAATTTTACTTAAATTTACTGTATATTTAGAAACATAAATATAGTTATCCAAAGTTAACCTCTAATACCAAAAGTTATATTAAATTTAAAATTTTGAAAATATAATTAAGTGAGAACAAATAAAATTAAGTTCTTTCTCTCTTTCTAAAAATGATTTTTCTTCTTCTCCCCCCCAAAATTAAATTTTTAAAAGATTTTTACATGAAGAGCTTTAAAAATGAAGGGTAAAAGAAAGCATTAAATACATAAAAAAATTTATACTTGTTGGAGATTGTGATTTTTGAACATAAATTTTGAAAATACTGCAGGTGCTAAAATGAAAACTATAAGGATAAAAACATTAAATTGCACATAATACATATAAAATTTACTGAGAAAGAGCTAATCACAAAACAGAACAAAGTACTGGAAATAACAATAGAACTAAACTAAATTATAAAAATGAAAATAGTTTTCCACATTACAGTTTCACATAACATAATAACAAAGTCTAAACAACATCATAACACTAACAATATAATCACACAGTACAAACACAAACAAACAAACAAAATAGATCACCAGTCATCATCTTCCTCATCATCGACATCTAACTTCTGCTGCTGATATGGAGTATAAGTAGGGTGAATATGGAATTGAATTATATGGTCTCCCCTCAGTATCTCACTAAAGCATCATCATAAGCAGCATCATACACAAATTTCTAGCAAATCAGATCGTCAATGTGAGCATTTCTGGCCTCTATATTCTGCATCCTATGATCCATCCTCAAAATATCTCCCTATTGTATCATCATCTGATCCAACAACTCCCTATTGTTGGGGTCAGTTGAAGTAGGCTCACTAGGGGTTCTAGAAGCATAAAGAATATCTCTGGCCTATCTTCCAGATCTTCAATCAACATGGGACTCATAAGTCTTGATGTTGGCAGGCCCAATGGTTTCTAAGGCTCAATCCCATCCTCATTAGGTCTAAAATCAACTCCTTCATGCTCACAAAGTGTGTAAATGAGAGCAGGGTGTGCCAATCCACCAGTGGTCTCTCCCAGAGCAATAGATTGAATGTTCATATAATGATACAGCCTACATTTATATCCATCACTTGTTGAATGCAGTAGTTCAGGATGGCTCTATCCTTGGTGACTTCACTATGAAGATTCTTTGGAATCATCCTCCCAGAAATAAAATAGTGTCAGGCTTTAGATACTATATTTAATATAGAAAAGGGAAAGTTAACTTTAAATCCATTTTTTATTTTCTAAGCCCTTTCTCACTAGTCAAAAAAGAAAAAACTTCATCTAAAGCCTGATCTGTAACAGAAAAAGAATGATATTGGCATCTATACACATCTTCTACAGAATAAAAGTCATTTATTTTCTTTAGAGTAGATTCTACTCTTTTTCCACGAATAAATACATAATCATCAGAAGCCTCAGGAAGGTTGGCATAAAATTCCATTACAATCCCAGCTATCGCATCGGTAGTAAAATAACAAAAATTTTCCCACTATCGAGCAATAATCAAACGTTCAACTTCTCCTCTAGGATTTTTAAAACCTCAGTCTTGAATTACTTTCCTATTTTAACAAATTCTATGAAATAGAGCACTGGCTCTAAAGCTGACAAATCTTTGCTCGTCATATTCTACTTTCCTTTTGCTCGATCTAGGTGCCATATGAAATCTAGAAAATTTTGAAAAATACGAATAAATTCTAAAATTCTAAAAATCAAATTGTAAAACATTTTGAACTTCAAATCACTAAATAAGAGTTCATCATCCAAGGATTTTCTCAAAAATTTCTCAAAAAATTTTCATATTTTTGGATCCATGTAATGTGAGATTAATCCTTGGTGAAAATAAAAAAAAATTGGTTTAAAGTGTAGCTCTTACCTAGAGAAGATGAAATCCAAAGTCTTTTAGCCTCTAAATCATCTCAAATCTGACCACAATCAAGCCCTAGCCGCCCCGAAGGTTGAAGATGACTTAAGCATAAAAATGGTGGCCATAGTAAAAATTGTAAATTTTTAGGGGTTAAAATTTGTTGTCGGGTCGAGGGCACCGTCGGCACTGAAGTCCCGAAAATTTGATATTTTGATTTTTTTTATTTTTCAATTTCCTACCGACTTACTCCAAAATTTTAGTATTTTAAACACAAATTTGTATCTAATAATAATTTACAAAACAAAACATTTCACCAATACAAATTTTCTCAAACAACAACAAACTAACTTTTATATATGAAAGTACACTTTTTAAAAACACAATTTTTAATTACACAATCACACATATTAAATAAACTAATTAAAAATCAGCGTTGAAATCAAGCCACAATACTAAACACTATCACAAAACTATACACACAATAAAAGTTCAGAATTCTAAAGCAAAAAGAAACAAAAAAAAAAAACAAACCAATTAAATCCACACAATTATACCAAATATATATAACGTTCTAAAATAGATAAAGAATTTAAAGTCTTCAATTATTATGCCTCTTCTTCAGTGCTTTCTCCTCCTCTGATATCTACCATAGATTGGTAATGAACATATAAGTTGTAGAAGGTTCGGTACGGAAATTGATCTGTCAAATTTTCTTCGACCCACCCTTTTTCTTTAAACATCCAAACTAATCCTGCTTCAAAAGTTCCAGTGTAATCAAAATTTTCTTTCATTTTCCAATCTAGGTGATCGAAAAGGTTTTTAAGATCACATACTACATTCATAATACTTTCAAGTTCCCTTCCAATTTTCTTCAATTTCTTTTCTAAAGCAAGAAAACTTCCAACTGTTGGGGGTATTAATGGAGTTGAAGCATATGAAGATTGATCTATGATTGCTTCTAACACTTCATTTCCATTTCCACAATAATTCTCATCTATAGGATTCATGGACTCCTAAGGTAATAGTCTTTTCCCAACTTTCATATGGAACTTGGGCTTGACAGCAAATCAAAAAGATGGTAGATGGATGCCCAAGTTCATAAATTGGTCCTTTAGTAAGGATCCCCATAATAGATTTAAATATAATAGACCTTATATCAATGGGTTTTTCCATTTAAATGCAATAATTTAAAGTAGCACATTCTTTGGTAACTCTACTAATTTTCATAGTAGGGAGTAATTTTGTAGCAATAAAGAAATGTCATTGCTTCGAAATTGGATTAAGTATTGAAGCGGAGAAACTAACATATCCTTCATCTAGTATCTCCCACATATCACTTTCATCTGTCAGAAGATTACACATGTCTTGCATCAAATCTCGTGTAGGAATGAAATTTGTATAATGAAAAATTGGAATGTTGTCTATCATATACAATTAATTAATCCTTGCATGAGTAAATGGTACAGCCTTATCACGTATGTAAGTTTGCATAACACTCTTTCACCACAGGTATGACAACCGCAGACATAGTGTAACATAGAACTTCCCAATGCCTTTGCAGAATGATTTTATAAATCGGACCAATAGGATTGATCACTCCATGATTAACAAATCCTCTTTCCCTGATCAATCTCCTCTTTGTATTAACTTTATCGTATAATTGTTGCATGTCGAAACTAATAAACTTTCTTTTGTTAAAAACTCCATACCTTAAAGTATTTCTACAATTGAAAGCCATGGAATCCGAAAATTAAAAGTTTACCAGGCATCCAATGATGTTTCTAGGTCTTTTTAAACTCGTCCTGATGATTATTATGAAGTAAAATTGCGTCAAAACCCACCAAAAGTCATCTAAAACCATCTAACCACACTGGGCACCGTCGGTGCTCCTGATTTGCTTTGTCAGTGTTGATGTCCGTTATCTAGGGCACCGTCGGCACCCATTCTGGCTTCGTCGGCGCCAGTGGCCAAAATTGTGATTTTCATTTTGTTTATTCAATTTGATTCCAAATTTTCCTCCAATACCAATATTTGACTTAATTTATTATAAATGCAATTGTGTAGGATTATTATCTATTAATATATAAGACACTTAACAAACTAAATAGAAATACATAGCAATATAAGTATGGGTTGCCTTCCGCAAAGCGCTTGGTTTAACCTCATCAGGCCGACATACCATTTGTTTAGTTAGGTTGACTTAACATTAAAACTTTTTAAATTGAGGTATGTTTCAATCATATAATGTTTCAAACGATACCCATTAACTTTAAATATCTTTTCAGTTTTAAGATCTTTAATAACAACAGTTCCATAATGATAGACTTTAATCACTTTAAATGGCTCTAACCATCTGGATTTTAGTTTTCCTGGAAACAACCTCAATCTTGTATTCTATAGTAGAACTTCTTGTCCAGGTTCAATTTTTTTCTTAACAATATGCCAATCATACCATATTTTCATTTTCTCTTTATAGATTTTTGCACTATCATCTGCTTCATTTCTAATCTCCTCAAGTTTACTGAGTTGCAAAAACTTTTTCTCACCAGCATCCTTTAACTTAAAATTAAATTCTTTAATAGCCCAAAATGCTTTATGTTCTAATTCTACTGGTAAATAACATGTTTTTTCAAAAATCAATCTATATGGGGACATTCTTATAATAGTTTTATAAGCAAGTTTGTATGCCCATAATGCAGTATCTAGTATAGCAGACTAATCTAATTTATAAGGATTTACAGCTTTTTCTAAAATGCGTTTAATTTCACGATTCAATATTTCTACTAGACCACTAGTTTGAGGATGATAAGCAGTAGAAAATCTATGCATTATATCATATTTCTTGATTAATTTTTTTATTCTCTTATTCTTGAGATGAGATCCTCCATTAGTAATGATTACTCTTGTCATTCCATATCTTGTAAAAATATTTTTAAATAAAAATTTAGAAACACTCCAAGCATCACATCTAGGCACAACAATAGCTTCAATCCACTTAGACATATAATCAACAGTAAGTAATATATATAAATTTCCAAATGAAGGCATAAATGGTCCCAAAAAGTCTAATCCCTACACATAAAAAATTTCAACTTCTAATGTGTAATTTAGAGGCATTCTGTCTCTTCTGAAAATATTTCATACTCGTTGACATCTATTGCATGTTTTAATATATTCATTAACATCTCTAAAAATAGTAGACCAATAAAATCCAGCTTGCAAAATTTTATATATAGTTCTATTTATTCCAAAATGTCCTCTAAATTCAGAATTCATGACATCTTTCAATTATCTGTTGAGTTTCTTCATAAGGCACACATCTTCTAATAATTAAGTTTCTCCCAGTCAAATGTTGTTATGCATCCCTCATTCAAATCAAATTTCGTATCTTTTTCTAAAATTTAGCATAAGGGTTTAGTTAATTTTGAAAAAAATTATATGTAGCACCTGTAAAAACCAGCATGTCCTAGAAAACTTCTCACCCCTTTAACATTATTAGGAGATGGTAATTTTTCTATAACTTGTATTTTTGCAGGATCTACTTCCATGCTTTTTTTAGAAATTTTATGCCCAAGAACAATACCTCCTGCAATCATAAATTGACATTTTTTCCAATTTAAGACTAGGTTGGTTTTTTCACATATCTCCAGAACTTTTTTTAAATTATTAAGACATAACTTAAACGAAGTACCAAATACAGAAAAATCATCCATAAATACTTCCATTCCATGCTCTCTAAAATTGCTAAAAACTGGCATCATGCATCTTTGAAATGTTGCAGGTGCATTACATAGTCCAAAAGACATTTTATGAAAAGCAAATATTTCATATGGGCTTAAAAACGTTGTTTTCTCATGATCCTCTAGAGCAATTGGAATTTGGTGATATCCGATATATCCATCTAAAAATCAATAGTATTTGTCCCAGCCAATCTATCCAACATTTGATCTAGAAAGGACAAAGGAAAGTGATCTTTTCTGGTGGCCAAATTTAGTTTTCTATAGTCAATACAAATTCACCAACCAATTACTTATCTTATTGATATTAATTCATTTTTCTTGTTTTCTTCAACAGTCACTTCTCCTTTCTTTGGAGCACAGTGAATTGAGCTTACCCAAGCACTATCTGAATCAGAATATATAATTCTAGCATCTAACCACTTTAAAATCTCTTTTTTAACAACTTCTTTCATTATTGGGTTTAATCTTCTCTGATGATCCTCTTTAGGCTCATACTGTTCATCTAATAAAATTCTGTGCTTACAAATTGAAGGATTAATTCCATTAATATCTGCTAAAGTCCATCCAAAAGCCTTTTTATACTTTTTCAACATCTCTATCAACTTTTGTTCCAGAATTTCAATTAAATCAGAAGATTTAATAAAAGGCAATGTATATGACTCTCCTAAAAATACATATTTTAAATGGGTAGGTAATATCTTCAATTCAAGTTCAGGTGGTTTAATATTTGAAGGAATAAAATTTTACTATCATTTTCCAGCAAGTCTAATGCTTCAATTTTCCCCTGAATATAATCTAAATCTTCTTCTTTTACTTCATTTTCAGTATAAAAAATTTCTCCTTACTTTAATTTATCTTCGAACTCATTATTAAACTGCTCATTACCTAGATAATCAGCTACTTCCATCCTGAAACATTCATTATATTTTTCTATTATAGGATATTTCATAGCTTTTGCTATATTAAATTTTAGTTCTTGATCATTAACTCTCATCATTAATTCTCCATTTTGTACATCTATTACAGCTCTCCCTGTTGCAAGAAATGGTCTCCCTAAAATAATGGGAATCTCTTTATCTTCCTCCATATCCAATATTATAAAGTCTACAGGGAAAATAAATTTATCCACTTTTACTAGCACATCTTCTATAACTCATTTTGGATAAGTTATTGATCGATCAGCTAACTGAAGAGTTACAGTAGTAAGGGAAATTTCTCCTAAATCTAAATATTTAAAAATTGATAAAGGCATAAGATTGATACTCGCTCCTAAATCACATAAAGCTTTTCCGCAAAACTTTTCTCCAATTGCACAAGGTATAGTAAAACTACCAGGATCTTTTAATTTTTTTGGAAGCTTTTTCTGAATAATAACACTACACTCTTCACTGAGTGCAACGGTCTCATAATCTGTAAACTTCCTTTTCTTGTTTAATAAATCCTTCATAAGTTTAAAATAACTTGAC
The DNA here is from genome assembly GCA_002079205.1 of Phalaenopsis hybrid cultivar. Taxonomy (NCBI): domain Eukaryota; kingdom Viridiplantae; phylum Streptophyta; class Magnoliopsida; order Asparagales; family Orchidaceae; genus Phalaenopsis; species Phalaenopsis hybrid cultivar. The sequence continues at coordinate 34,912 of JXCR01142858.1, read as the reverse complement.
ATTTGTTCCAAAGATTCAATAAAAGGAATATTTATCGTTAACTTCTTAAGGATTTTCAAAATTTTTGTAAATTGTTTATCTTTATTATGCTGTTTCAGTCTTTGAGGAAATAGAGGTAATGGTTTTTATATAGGGCTCTGTGTTCGTTCATTTTCCTATTGATCATTTTCCATTTCTTCCTTTTCTTCATCAACTTCAATTTCTCTTTGGATCCTTGTTTCAACTTCTTTTACACTTCGTAATTGAATAGCTTTAATTTGTTCTTTATTTTGATCTTTTGGATTAACTTCCACAGTACTTGGAAAAATTCCAGAAGGTCTATTACTAAGTCTAGTAGCAATATGTTCTAATTGATTTTCAATACTTCTAATAGTAGCCCCTTGATTCTATATTTGATTTCCCATATTCAACATTACTTCTTCCATCCTCAACTTCTTTTGCTTAACTTGTGGGTTAGGGTTAGAGTTAAATCCCAGAGAATAATAAGGTTAAAAATTAGGATTTCCTTGATTGTTCAAATTTCTAGATGGATTACCGAATAATTATAATTATTCCAACTAAAGTTTAGGTGATTTTTCCAAACAGGGTTAAAATAATTAGAATAGGGATTGTTATTTTGATTATTTATAGCGTTTAAAATTTCATAAGATGATTGAGTATCAATAATCTGTCCTAATGAATTCTTCTCAAATACTGGGGGTACTTGAGAATAATTCATTCTCATTTGATCAATCTTTTTAAAAATAGCAGCAAATTGAAATGTCAAATAGATATTACATCAGAATCATGAATACTAGCTACTCCCTTAGGATATACCCTTTCAGAAGGCCATTAAAAACTATTAGTAGTCATTTCTTCAATTAAAGAATATGCTTCATCAAAAGGTTTTGACATTAAAGAACCACTCGCAGAAACATCTATAATAGATCTCAGTGATCCTACAAATTCATTGTAAAATGTTTGAATTTTTAACCAATCTGGTAAAGCATGATGTGGACATTTCCTTAAAATATCTTTAAATCTTTCTCAGGCTTCATATATCGATTCCCCTTCAAACTGAATTTCTAAGCTTAGCGATTTTTTAGGGTGGAAAATATTTAGCCAAGAATTTTTGTGATAGTTCACCCCAAGTTCTAAGAGATCCAGGTGTTAAGAAGTTTAACCAATCCTTGGCTTGATCCCTTAATGAAAAAGAAAAAAGTCTAAGCCAACAACATCATTAGACACTCCTTCATATTTAAATGTAGCACAAATTTCAAGAAAACTAGCAAGATGTAAGTTAGGATCTTCAGTAGGTGATCCTCCAAACTGATTATTTTGTACCATTTGGATAATAGCAAGTTTAAGCTCAAATGAATTAGCAGCAACATCAAGATTTTGAATAGTCAAGCGAAGTTCATCTGTTGTCGACTGTGCATAACCTTTTAAAGGTCTTTGTTGATTTTCATTTATTGGATTACCTAAGTTATTCGCCATTTCTTATAAATTTTTAATTTCTCTTTGTTGTTTTCATTTTTTTCTAATAGTATGTTCTAATTCTGAATCGTAAGGTACTAAACCTTCAGATCCAATATTCTGCATAAGCAAATAAAGCAAGCAAACTAAAAACACTCTAAAAAATATTTCATTTTGGATTTTTGATTATTAAAAATTTATTTATTTATTATTATTTTTTAATAATAATAATAATTTTTATGGTATATATATTATCTCAAAATTTCCTAATTTATCAGAACTATTTAATTCAACGGTTACCTTCCCCGACAACGGCGCCAGATACTTGATCTGATTTTTTTGTTGCAATAAATTGTGTAAAATTCAATTAAATATAATCAATTAATCTTTAGATTCTACGTAAGTATATGTATTGTTATCAAGTAATAATGGACTTTCTATTTAAGCCCCAAATATCGATCCTACGGGGAAAGTGTATNTTCTACGTAAGTATATGTATTGTTATCAAGTAATAATGGACTTTCTATTTAAGCCCCAAATATCGATCCTACCGAGAAGGTTTAAATTGGAAATGATAAATTTGCCAGGAAATTCACAGAAAGTCAATTGAAATCACTGTCACTAATTTTCAATTTATGTAATCAAAATTAAAATTTTAAACTATTATCAAATCAAATATGCAAAATTTAAAATAGTAGATACTAATCTATTAACTATGTTTATGTAATGGAGATTTTTATATGAAAAAGCATCCTTCCCACTATAATAAGGCTATGGTAAAATGAGATGAGATAAATGCTCATAATATGTATTGTGCCAAATAAGAGCAATTTTAATTCTCTATCCTGATACAGTGCATAGAAAATCATTGGCTAATCTCAGTGTTTAGTCCCTAAATCCATGGCTAGGCTAGGAGGATATCGACTCCCACTCCAGAGCTCCCACTTCCCTTCACCTGAAGGCTAGCTCTCACTTCAGTTTTTAAATACTAAGACTGAATTGAAGATTTTAGTCTGTCCCCCTAAAGGCTCTCTAATTCTACACCCAACAAAGAATATTTCCTTATTTGTTTGCACTTAATTCCATAAATGATGTTCTCCATTATGGAATCAAATGTGATTCTTACTTTGTTGTAGAACTCATACTCCATTTTCCAGATCATATGCTTCACAACACATTTTAACAATTCAATTTGCCAGATCAAAATGTAACTAAGTTTGGAGTTGAAAAATCATCACAATTTATTTTACAATTTAATATTAGCACATTCATGTTATCTCTTCATTTGATCATATCTCAGAGTAGGGAGAAAGATAGAGGGAACAACTCAGACTTCATGAGAAAGAAATAACAAAACAAAAATTTTATATATAAAAGAAAGTTGATACAACACTGATAAACAAACAATACTTATCTGAAAACTCTTTCTCAAAGTAAATCCTTTGTAACCTTTCCTTAGAAATGTAGGAAGAAGATATCTCTCACTTTTCTCCTTCTCCAACACTCTTACAGAAAGTTTCACACTAAATCCCACCACAAAAACTCTAAATTATGAAAACAGAATCACTAATTGACTCCAATACGGAAGTGGAATGGAATGATGTGGTGCAAAAAATGAAAGCAGAGGAGTGAAAAATGTAGAGGAGCCCATTTTCTGATAAAATTTGGCTTCAAATAGAGCCAAAGGTCGGTTCTCTAGGAGGTGCCTCCAAAAACTCTTTAAAAAGTCATCCATATACATCGAACCTTCTAGAAATAGGGTCTGCACCGTCTTTGGCGCAGTCGGCGCTGGTCTGGCGCCGTCGGTGCTGAGTAAAAAATCTCCATGTTAATTTGTTTTGCTCCTTCGGTACTGCCCTCAGTGCTGTCGGCGCTGAGCATTTCTTTAAAAACGTCATTTTGACTCAAAATTTCATCTTTTTTGCTTTCTTTTTACTTTTAGCCCTAAAAATTCAACAACCTGAACATCAAAATACCTTCCATTAAAGTGCAATATCATCAAAAATAGGTATAAAATATGGGTCTCAAAATGCATATATTCTTAGTGTATCACTAATCTTAGGTTTAGTCTCTTAATCCGTGGTTAGGCTGGAAGGATACTGGCTCTCACTTCAGAGCTCTCGCTTCCCTTCCCCTGAAGGCTAACTCTTGATTTAGTTCTTAAACACTAAGAAAAAGTTGGGGATTTTAGTCTGTCACCCTAAAATCTCCAATTCTTTGCCCAATAATATATATTTCTTTATTTATTTGCACCCAAGTCCAAGAACAAAACACTCTTTCATGAAATCGAATGTGATTCTAACTTTGTTGTAATGCTCATACTCCATTTCTTAGATAGTAGGTTTCACAACAGATGTTAACGTTTTGATTGACCAAATTGAAAAGTAAATTAAGGACTGAGTGCAAAATCATGCAATTTATTTTAAATTTTATAACTGACACATCCAAATTATCTCTTCATTTCAATATGTCTCAGAGTAGGGAGAAAGACAAAGAAAAATACTCGGGCCTCACGAGAAAGATACAACAAAATATGAATTTCATAAATAAAAGAAATCTCATACAACAATAATGCAAAAACACCACTTTTCTGTAACTCTTTCTCAAAGCAAATCTTTTATAGCCTCTCTTGGAATTATTCTCTCTTTACAAGACTCTTTGATTTTCTCTTTAAAGATGTATGGGATAAGAAATCTCTCACTTCTCTCCCTCTCTTAACAACTCTTTGGACAAAATCACACTTAGACTCACCAAACTAAACAAAAGAACACTCAAGTAAACTCAATTACACACTAGTCCCCCCTTTTTTTCGGATCAATTTTTGCTTTAAGTAAAGCATAATGTCAGTTTTCCAAGAGGTGTGTTTAATAACTCTTCAAAAAGCATCCAAATTCATCGATCCTTCTAGAATTTTGGCCAGCACCGACATTGGCGCTGTCGGTGCCCATAATGGCGTCGTCGACACCCATAATGGCTCCATCAGGGCCAATTGCCCAAATTAAATTTTTTTCTCTTTGTAAAATGGCGTCGCCGGCCCCCTGTCTGGTGCCATCGGCATCCACGATGTTCTAGACTCCTTGTTCATGATGGCGCCTTTGGAGCTGAGTATTTTATTCAAAACGCCATATTGACTCTAAATTCCATCCTTTTTGCTTCCTTTTTGCTTCAAGTGCTAAAAATCATCAACCTACAACAAAACACGGAAAATAACTTCCTTTAAAGTGCAATATTACAAAAAATTAGTATATAATATAGGTCTAAAAATGTATATATTTTTGGTGCATCAAAATCTCCCAAACTTAAATGTTACTTGTCCTCAAGTAACTCTTTTACTACATAGAAATATGACTTATACTAAAAAATTTAACTTCTAGATTTCCATATTTTAGTATACAAAATATTATAGCATCACTTAAGAAAAATTTAAAAAACTCAAGTTAATACTAAAGGTATAAGAATATCTAATAGTCAAGTTTAAGATTTCGGATTTTATATTTTTTTCAAGGAAAATTGCAAATTCTCATATTAAATCAACTTAGAATTTCCATATGAAAAAAAATTCTTGAAATATTTATTAGTAATTAAGCTAATGCTTAAATATAAGTTTAGAAAATATAGTCAAGCCTTCTTCCTTAAGTTGATTTAAGTGAAGTCAAACTTTCATTAGGCATCTCCTCAAGCTTCTCCTCACAACTTTTTCTATTATATTCTTTCTTTTTTTCTTTTTTTTTATTTCAAGATCATTTTCAATCCTTTCTCTTTTTTTTATATGTGAGGATTACTATATCTGGATAGCCTTTAATGATTTTGAACTTCACTATCCTTTTCTTAAAGTTAAAAACTTTTCAAATTCCTTTACTTTATAAATTCGTATTAGTTTTAAAAAATTTTCATAAAGTTTTATTCTTTTCTTCTTACATGAAACTATAAGATTCTTAATACTTCAAAAATAGAAATTCTTTTACTTACAATGGAAAAAAGTAGTCTCATCTCTCCTACCAAATAACTTAGTCTCTAGAATTAACCTTTATTATTGAAAGCTTTTACTTAAACTTACTATATTTAAAAATACAAATATAGTTTTCCAAAGATTAAGCTCTACCACCATAGGTCATGTTAGATTAAAAAATTTTAAAATATAGTTCATTGAGGACAAATAAAATTAACTTTCTGTCTTAAAAAATGAATTTTTTCTTCCCCCATAACTTAAACTTTTAAGAGAATAAGCATGAAAAATTGAAATTACATGGTGAAAGAAAACAGTTAATACATAAAGCAAAGACTTACCATTTGAAGGTTTTCATTTTGAAACTTAACTCTAAAATATTGCAGGTGCTAATATGAAATAAAATCAAACTTCAAACATTAAATAACATATAATATATAAATATATTTTTTACTTCAATTTTGGTTGAGGTTTAGTTTTTTCTCTTTAGTAGCCTAGGGTCTAGCCATAGGACTTTCCTGTTAACTATTCCAAGAAACTTAGAAAAGGAACCCTCACCATTAGAAACTCTAAATTCCTCTTTGCTCAACTTGAAGTTCCACATATTGGTCCTAACCTCTAGCACTTAATAGGTGGGGACAGTTTAGAGGATCTTAAAGAGTGTCCCCACGGGTCTGCTTGACATTAATATTGATTCTGGGTGTTGGTCTGGATTTAGTTCACTCACTTGCACTCACTTTCACCCACAATCACTCACAATCTCAAAATCCAAAATTGTTGGCTTTGATCCCTTGATCCTTTGGGAGACTCATGTAGATGGTCTCCTAGACCCACTAAACCTAGGCTAGAGTTTAGCTAAGACCACTACATAGAGGACCCAAATGGGGATTTCATCGGTCCATAGCTAATAAGGGTGGTTGGTACACCAATTCTACCAAAATGTCCAATTTGGACTTTTGCCCCTAAATCCACCCAAATTACTTAAACACCCTTGAAACCCTAAATTTGGTCAAAATCTTCAAATTCTCCAAAAGTACCCAAATTTATTCAAAAACCATTTCAAACCAGTTTAAAATACCCAAATTGCTCAAATCCACCCAAAAATTTCAAAATTACAAAAATACCCCTAAATTTGGCAAAATTACAAAAATACCCTTAGCAGCCCAAACTTTCCCAAAACATCCAAAATAACTTCAATTGTCTCCAAAACCATTTTGGAGCCTCCAATTGAACATAATTTGACCAATTTGATGATTTTTACCAAAACCCCCAAATTCCCTTTAAAGGCCAAATTTCCCCAAATTAACCTCAAATGTCCACCAATATGGTTCTAATTCCCCTCAATTTCAATCCTAAATGCAATTTCATCTTTCATTTGATTAGTCCAACCGAAACCCAAGCCTAATTGGCTAATTCTTTGAGCTCAATTTTGATCAAAATCAAAACCCCCAATTTTGGCTCTATGACCTAATCTCACCTAATTGAACCCCATGGCCTACTTAATTTACCCCAATGTGAATCCTAATCTCTTCATAACAATCCTAAACATCAATTTGACCTTCAATTGGCCTTAGTGAAGCCTAAAGTTTACTTACTTTTAACCCAAGTCCAAAAATCCTTAAATTTGACCCAAATTGGCTATCTCTCAAAATTCGACCAAATTGAATGACCTAACCACAAAACTGACCCCCAATTTATGTTAAAAACTCTTCATGAAATTCCTATAGGTCATTTTCAACCATTAATTTGGAATTAGACCAACCTTAGCTCAACCTAAGCCTAAGCCTAGTCCAACATGCCCAAATTGACCAAAATCCCAAAATCCTTCAAATTGAGCTTCCAATTGAACTCAAAATCATTTCAATCCTTCACCAAAATTCTTCATGAAAATCATTTACACAAATTTGATCAATCAATTGAGCTTAATGCCATGGCTAGCCTAACCCAAGCCTAACTTCTAGCCATTTTGACCCAAATTTAACCCATACTCCAAAATTGACTTAGCCATGCCTAAGCCACAAAATTAATGACACTGTTGCCACCAAGTATACCCTATGGACCAGGCTAAAACTTCTTAAACCACCCAATTAAGATATGGACCAATGGGTCCCTAAATTAAGGGATCTTAGCCCCTTTTTGGGTCTTAACTAAAAATCTCTTCCATCATGACAAACCCTTGGATGAAAATTATAATTAAGCCTCCCACTGACTCACCTGACGTTCTGGCCAACTCCCCTAGCCCTACCGATAGGCATAGGGGCCGAAAGACACTAAAACCAAGAGCCCTAAGGTCAAATCAAACCTAATTTCAACCCTAAAGGCCAACTCATCCCAATGGCACTTTAGAGCTCCTCGACCCTAAACCTAAACACCATTTTACACCCATCAATTTGCCCTGAGCTCCCCCTTAAACTCCTCTATTTAATAAGCCCCTCAATGGATAAAGAGAGTTGTGTAACAAAATCTCTAGGAAAACTCTGTCCAATTGCTTTCAGACACTCTTCAAGAACTCTTAAGCTCATTGCCACCATTTTCCCCCATTGATCCTCACTTTGAAAGCTCAATTTTGAGCTTAAACTTTCAGCTCAAACCAGAACATCTCTCCATAGTCCACCAAACTCAAATTAATTATGCGCACACCATCCCTAAAGCAAGAGGAGTTGATTTCTCATCAAACCCCCCTCTCGAACAGCCTCTAACCTAGCTCTAGACCAACACCTGAAATTGAGCTTTATCAAATTCAACTTAGACAATTCACCAAGGCTTGAGACTTCATCCGAAGGTTCATTGGGTCCAATTGAAGTGACCACAACCATCTGATTAAGGCCTCCCCGCTCGGACAAAGGTATTGAACTCCAACCCTAAATCAAGCTTATTTCAACTCTCCATACGTATTTACTGTATTTCATACCGTATAAACTGTATAGATGTGTTTGTATTAAGTAGATGAAGGTATAGAAACAAACTCCATGCAATTTAGTTGAGTCTAGCTCGAGATCTTAAGGTTTTAGTGTGAACGGCTCACGGGTTAGGTCACTTGGGGACGATAACAGAGAGTCGTCCGATCGCGCGTGTATCCATTGTATAGAGGATATCGAGCCGGACAGACTCTCGGAGCATAAAGCACGGTCCGCATGGAGGCTACATGGCTGGCGGCGTCAAATGGCGGAGTGCCGCATGGAGACTTCGGAGCTGCCTATATCTAGTCAGCGCCGCGTGGATAAGTTGAAAAATAAGGATTTTTTATTTATTTTAAATGGGTAAACTTCAAAAATTCATATCTTTCCCTAGAAAAATTGTTAAAATAAAATAAAAATACCCCCTTGCTCAGTGAACAGAGGAAAATAATGTGGATAAATAATAAAACTTATTTTCTCACTCCCTAATTTTTAATTAATTAAATACCCTCTGTGGTATTTTAATTCTCCATGGCTTAAAATATTTCACCATGGCTTGAAATTTTGAGGGTTTATTTCTGATGATAGAGGCTATGCCTTCTGATTTCTCAAAAGTCAGAGGACATTCCTATGCTTCTATCCCTAATTTTCAAGCTAAGGTGACCATTTTGGTTATTTTAATTATATAGATCAAATTATCACTTGAAAAATTATGGGTGTAATTTTAGTAGGTTTTCTATGGTCAAAGAAATCTAGAAAAAATGTTGTGATGCTTTGAATCACCCGGTACATTTCTATACTTAGTTAAATGAATAAACCTTATATTAATTTATTTAAATTATATACTAAATAAAAAATAAGAAAATCACTTCCCCATTTTTCATAAAAAATCAAATTTACTCACTGTAAAAATATCAAAATTGTTTGACTTAGTCTAAGCACTAAAGTGAATTTTTATGGAAGCCTTGCTTTTTTGTATAAAAATAATTATATGAAATTAAATATGCCTAAAAAAATTATGAAAGTTATTTTTCTGAGTTTTTTGTGATCAGGGGAATTTTATAAAAATAAAACCCATTTTTATGAAAATATTTCATTTTTCAAATATATTTTGAATTAAAAATAATTAAAATAATATAAATTTTCAGAAATAGAAAAAAAATTGTTCAAAATGAGAGGGAATGTTCCCTGATCACTTAAAATAATTAGGACATTTTTCCTAATTTTTCAAAGTTAAAAAAGAATTTTAAAGACTTAAAATGAATTTTTCATGTTTTCTCACTTAAATAATTATAATAAATAAATTAAAAATCACAAAAATATAAGATTTGATTCTCTGGGCTTTCTGAATTCAAAGAAGTTTATTAAAAATATAAAAAAGATTTTTGTAATTAAACTATTTTTTTCTATTTAATTTAATCTTTGAAATTGATTAAAAATTAATTAACAATAAAAGAATTTGATTCAAAAAATCATGAAATTTTGTCTCAGTGTTTCTCTGACATTAGCAAACCTCCAATAATTTTTTCATAAATATAAATTTTATTTTGGATAGTCAAATAAATTAAATTTTGAAAATCCTATCTTCTAAATTTAAATAATTATCTAAATTGATTTAAAATTTTGAGAGGTCCACATGTTCTCCTCAAACATTATAATTACCTCATGAATATGACAATCAAAACCCTCAAAATCATTTGAGTTATGTTTAATAAGTTATGAGGAATAGTGCCCCAAGGGCAAAATAGTCATTTTAGACTACCTTAACCAAAATTTATGACTAACCAAGGGAAAAATGGGTAATGTTGATCTTAATAAACATGTTTGGATGATTGAAATACAATAAGGTTAAGAGGTAGAAACTCACTCACCTCCCTTGCACAACATAACCAAGACCATAATTGTCCTAATCTTCATGACTTGGAAGTCAATTGAGATCAGACGATTCTTAAGTGTTGGGCTTAAGTCAGAAAGATGATGGTTTACTTTTCTTAAGCCCAAAATTGAGGATGGTTTGCCATTTAATATGGATATGTGTTACTTAAATCAAAACCTTGATAATCAACATTTCACCTATTATGATTATTAAAGGCTTAGTAGTGACCTAGGCTTAATTTCTAAACTCAATTGATTGGATTTAAAAAATAACATAATTGGTAATTAACATCCTTAAACACTACAAGCCTGACCTTAATCACAGGCACCACAGTCTTGAAAGACCTAAACTTGCCTTAGGAGCACCCACTCACATAACCTTTAAACGGAACAGCAATTGATTAATCGAGTACCCTATCTTTGGGATACTTCAATTGTTAAGTTTCACTGAGCAATTGGGTAGTCACACTCTTGCCTCGGATGATTAATGGAATTATACGATAGTCAAAAAATGAACTTGAAATATTTCAAGAGATCTTCAAAGTGATCCGGGGACATGCCTCGAGCATTTTGAAATCTATTGAACTTTTTGAAAGGCAAACTGGACTTGCCATATTTTTGTCCTAAAATCATCTACTAGGATCTTTTGAGATTCAATAAAGTCAAAGCTGTGGGTTTGGTAGCTAAACCTTCATCTACTCATGAAATTTAAATTCCTTGCTAGTACTGACCTTTCAGGTGGTGGAACGAGAAGACTCGTCGGGTATGCTTTTACAATTTACAATATTGTCTTTTCTTGTACTTTCAAAATGTATTTTTTTATACTTACAAAACTTGCATGTTAAACAACGATGTCACCCTACATGAGAACCAAAATTTCTAGGATAGCCGCAAAACCAAAACCAAAACTAAAGTTAACCATGATAAAATTCATTGTCACAACATTCAAAATATAAGAAAACACAAAATTTAATCACAAACATGCAAAAAGAAAACATAAACTAAAATTAACCAAGATAAAATTCATTGCCACAATATTCAAAATTTAATCACAAACATCACAATACAACAGTTGCAACTAAATTAAGACGTCTCTATCCGATGATCGAGAATCCCTCGGAGGAGGTAACCTTCAGTTGCTAACAAGACTTCACATGGTCTAAATGAAAGTATAGAACTCATTAAGTTGAGTTTAGTAAATTCATTTAGACTAAGTGAATTCGATAGAAAATAGTGATTCCAGAATGAGGGAACCGTAGGATCCTAACCCGTGTCGCTCTAATCAACTTTAACATTCCCTATAACATTTAATAACCATAACCATAGGGACATCTGATTTGACATCATAACCTGATACACTAGAAAACTTAAACTCGTCATGGAGAAGAGCTTGGAGCTAGCATTGTGGGGAGCATGACCATCTCTAACAGCAAGAGGATCTACATCAGCATATCTTTCCTTTGAATTAAATAACCAAGCCATAGGATTTAGAGGTTTTTTTCTCATGCAACATAAATCCTCACCCTATCTTTAGGCAATTGTATAGCTCTGATATACAATATAAGCCCTAACTCGTCTTAGGATTCCGAGGTTGTCGTTCGTCACGACCTAAATCCTTATATCTTTCAGGCTATTTGTGTGATCGTTTCACACAAATGTAAGCCTTAAATAATAAAATTTGTAGGATGAAACATTTAAATAATTTCTCCTCAAAATTGAAATCAAATAATAGGATAGACTGGGAAGTCACCGAGGTTCTCCTCCGGATCTATGACATCCCTTATTTCTTCCTCCTTTGGATTCTACAACAAAATGTTACAAACTTGAACCATTCCCCTTTATCTTCTCTTTATCCGATACCGTTGAAAAGTCTTATCCTTTTGACTTCTTTGAAGATAATGTATCCTGATTTTTATCAAGAGTTTTCTTGAGTGACTTCGGTCATTTAAGATGTAATTAAGTACAGAGGCTTGCCCTTATAGGAAGTTTTTCCGAACCCAGCTTAATATAAACCCTATTTAATTCTTTGTATTAAATAGAGGAACTTGACAGCAAATAAAATGATTTTCGCAGACCAATCGGATGTCATAGATTTCTTAGTTTATTTGATCGAGCCTCATCCTCAGGTCTTGTGTTTATCCTTCGGAACAGATGTAGGCTTTGAGGTATAGTGCTTTTTCATTTAAACTATGAAAGATATGGGATCAGTTTGATTTCAGATTATTCTAAACTATATATTTATATATATGTAAATTAAATGTCCTTTCTAAGCGAGTGATGGGATTTTGATTCCGGTGGCCGACAGCTTCTAATGGGAAACTCCTCAACCAAAAAAAATAGTGTCAACAGCTCTTGGTGACTCCGCTGTGGAATAGCTTCTCTCTCCATTTAAATCAGAAAATATTATATTCATACATTGGTAATGTTTCCATATCCATTTTGGACCAAATTACCCTTCTTTTGTTGACATGCTTTACCCATTTCTGTCTTGGGAATGTACGGTCAACTCTTTTGGGCTTCAGGACCGTCTATTCAACCACCTTTGAATGGAGAGGTTCAAGAGGCCATTAAGGACTTTTTAATCTTTGAGTGGGGTTGGACCCCCAATAGGTGTGTTGGTGGACCAGTTCCACCTGGGCATTGTGCGTTGTTAAGTCGGTCTTATAGTAGGTCCTGAACTTCACTTTTTTCCCTTTCAAGTTTGATTTGCTATTTTACAAATTAAATTTGATTGTTTCATGTTGCACGTGCTCTTTAATTCTCCTTATATTAATTAAATATTTCGACTTTCAAACTATTTTTACTAAATTTTAAAATTTCCACAAATTAAATAAAGACTTACCCGGTCTACGGATCAACCTCTGTTGTTTTTTAGTGCTCGCACTAAGATTACGATGTATTTTCCGAATAGCTAACCTCAGAGCTTTCTTTTATTGAAGCTGCTGCAATGGCATTTCCAACACTCACTTTCTCATGTGACCTACCGACGAGTCGCGATGCTCGCAATGTCGCTCACACCATCAAGTTTGGAGTCAGATTTGAAGATCTCGAGGTCATTCTCGTAAAATCCCCGTTCGTCATAATTAAGGTCACTGCTCCAGAGGCTCAAGAACAGTTTGCTGAGTTCAACATGAATTTCCCTCATAAATTCCCTTCTTACAAGAAGGTTAAGAATACTATCCTCATGGCAGATACCAAGCCTGTTTTTTGCGCTTCTGCTAAGGGAAAAAAATTTATGATCATTAAAGACTCGATTGAGGGATCAGTTGTCCTATCATCAGTATTCAAAATTGGATCAAGTTCGAGGACTATACCTTTAACCCGAACCCAAAGGAGAAATTGAAGCCTAGATTTCTGAGGAAGTATTTGTTGATGATGCTCCTCATCAGGAGGAGTCAAGAATACAAGAGACCTATCCACTTCTGTAAGGGAGTAGGTTCCATCCCTTAATGGATACAAATGGGTACAAAATTATCCAAAAGATCACCGCTAATTTACCATCACTTCATGGACATTATGGGGAAAGGAAGAGGCCAACCTCTATCACCCGAGTCAGTTTAGTTTTTCAGAAGCTAGATACCAAAGAAGGTTGTTCAGTTGGCGAGTTACTCAAATGAGTGGGGTGTGCAGTATCCCCTTGTATGAAGAAGGAAATTTTAAAAGACGTCAAATCTACCAGATGATCTCAGAAATCAACTGAAACTTTGACTGCTAGCATTCCTGTCTGGTTCCGCTGGGAAGCAAATTTGTTACCACCATTGATGCTACTGGTTTTACTACCACCAGACTCGTGGGTTATCGACCAGCTAAGTCCCGTCTGGGTCCGAGAATTCTTCCGACTACCAACCTCAAAGATGTTCTTAAGTCTCAAAGGAGAAGACGAAGGATTACCTAGTACCGTATCTGGTCTCCACCATAGGGAGCATACTTTTCTTAAACATGACAATGTCCCTACTGAGACACTCCATCTCAAGACATCACCATCATAGAAAAGGTTATCGGTGCTCAAGGTCACCATACAGATACGGTCCAGCAAGCCCACAGAGTAGGATCATGAAATGAAGTCAGGGTTCAAAGTATCTTGCATGGTCGCAGCAATTGCTAGCAAGATGGATGAGCAAGTAGAGGATGTTCAGCAAAGTCCTCCAAATCTTAAGATATTACAAGAATCAATAATTGAAGAAAAGGTCAAAAAGCTCAGGTTCAAGATTTCTGAGTTGACCTGAGAACATGGAGTTTTTATCAATGATGAAGATGAAGATTTTGACTACAATGATTACCTCGAGGTAGATTTCATAGATATCCATGTCATCGAGACCAGAGCTGCTGCATCTGCGTGTGGCGCTCAACCTCTCATCTAAGAGAACACCATAGATCAGCTACGTAGGGCTATCATCCTAAGGGACAAGCAAATCAGCCAAATGGAGAAATAAATAGAAGAGATGGCCGCTGCCATGACCGCCATGGACACAGTTCAGGGACAATCTCAACCACCATAGTTAGCCTATCCAGAAGTTAATCAACCAGAGATTATACACATTACAAATGAAAGGAGGGAAGTCTCCTCAATAAATCGAGATGATCAACAAAATAAAGATTCTCCATCAACCTCCATACCGATAAAAGAATTTAAGCAAATAGTCGAACAAGTTCGGGAGGCCTTAACCCAATCTAAGGGTGGTGCATTAATTTTGAAGGGTAGACCTTACCCAGAGGAATTTGATGTTGTACCCTACCCTAAGGGTTTTGTGTCACCAGACTTTAACATATTTGATGGGACTGGAAATCCCAAGCAACACATAGCACATTTTTGAGCCAGTTGTTATTTTATAGGAGGAAACAAAGCTTTACTCTTTTGACAGTTTGTCAGCAGTCTATCCGGGATTGCTTTTGATTGGTATGTCGAATTACCCAATGGATCAGTCAAGATGTTCACCGACTTAAAAAAATTGTCTGTAAAAAGATTCATCGGAGCGCAACAACATGTGTTTATTGAAGATCTCGTAATAGAAAAGCAGAAATCTAACGAGACTTTAGTGGACTACATTTTGAGGTGGAGAAACCATAACATTAAATGTGAACCTCAGCTACAGGAACATCATGCAATTGAGATCTTACTTAGAAGCATCCATGGGCCACTAGCTTTCATGCTCAAGGGACTCACCATTAAATCCTTCGAGAAGCTACTCAGCATAGCCAACAATCTTCAAGAAGAAGTCAAACACATGGATTCTCATGAGAAGTCCGAGAAGTCCAAGACGACCAGAATATTGGAAAAGAAGTCCGGAACTGTGGCAACTATCAATAAAGGAAAACAACCAATGAAGATAGATGCATAAAATTCTCATCAGAATTCTTGTCAGTCGTCATCCCAAAATGCTCAACAGCAGGCACAACAGTATGGCCAGTCTAGCCAACAACCGCCCCAGGGAGGATCATACCGAACATAGAATAAGAAATTTTCCATTTCCAAACAAAGGAAAGTGGTGTACTCCTTCAAATATGAAACCGTACCCAAAATGTTTAGAAGTTTGATGAAGAAGCCTGAGTTCAGACTACCAGATCCGAAGAAACCCGAAGAGGTCGATAAGAAGGATCAACCAAACTATTGTCCATATCACAAATTGCTTGGACACAACATAGAGGAATGTTTTGTCTTCAAGGATTGGCTTGAGAAAAATCTTAAAGAAGGAAATATAACAATTCCAAAGTAATATTTAAAAGAACTTGAAAAAGGTTCTATAAATATGGTTTCAGCTAAGCCAATCTCTCTGATTGACCCATATACTAGAAAAGATGGATGACCTATTGTCTAGAGCAAATCATCCAAGATGATACTAAACTAAATCCAGAATGCATCAACACAAGCTTCCATTCAGATTCTTCAGCCTGTCAAGCCTGAGATGAAGATTCTGTCAGAAGATCCATCAACGTCAAAGAAGAAGAAGAAGAAGAAGAAGAAGAAGAAGAAGAAGAATACCACCACAAAGACTGATAGCACGGGGGGTAGGATAGGGGTTGCCTCTGCTAGATTAGTTGGCTAAGATTCGGGGAAGAAAATCCTCGAGCCCCTAACCTTGTATGATTATCTTTTTGTCCCTCCGAGGTATTATGAATATAATGATTATGATTTAAGCTATGTTTTAAATGTTTACAGTGATAACGTAATCAAATGTGACCTATCTAGCTTTGATCTTGATTCTCATAACGATCCTCAAATCATGCTTGAGTCTGTTGAACTCGTCAGCAAGACATCGACAATACCGCTTACGACAACACCGAGAGCGAGGAGCCAATCCTCGAGTGTCGCGGTGCACCATTTTCCATCAACTTAGATCTTTCCAAAGAAGAAGAAACACTAGAAGAAGAAATTACATAAGTAAACTTAAGGAGTGGGAAAATATTACCCTCTAAGAAAAGCTCTGACAGATAAAGGAAATCAGATAGTAACTCGAGAAGAGCTACCTCCACCTCTGCCAGCGGAAGAACCACATAATCATGGACAAATTGGAGGATCATACAAAGTAGATTACAATTTTATAGCTCATCTTAGGAAGTTGCCAACCAAATTAAGCATCTATGAAACTTTAATTCCGTCAAAGGAGATGAGAGAGTCTCTAGTTACAGATTTGCTTGACCTAGAAATTTGCTTAGTCCAGCTGGCCAGCACATACTCAGATGAAGTTTGCTCATTGAAAGAACATTCTGGGATAACCTTTACAGATAAAAATTTGATGCTCAGTACCGTCGACCATAATCGTCCACTATATATCTCCATTAACATCGACAGATTTGTGTTTTCCAGAGTTCTAGTAGATCTTGGAGCATCTCTCAACTTGATGAGTCTACGAACATTAGCATACTTGGGAATTGAAGCTCAGGAGCTTACGACCAATAAAATGATGCTAAGAGGATTCAAACAGAAGTGGGAGAGAGACCTTGGATCAATTACATTACTTATGAAAGTTGGAGAACTAGTAACAACCACTAAATTCCATATTATTATTATCGAGATCACTTTCAACGCTCTACTAAGTCGACTGAAGATTCAAGAACACAACATGGTTCCGTCGTCTGTACACCACTACATCAAGTTTTATAAGAAAGGACAAGAACATTGCATCAAGGGAGATTTACAGCCCTTTTCAATTCACGAAGTTGGCATACATGAGGATGTTGTTTACTACTCGCCTCCAAATAAAACTGGCTTCTCTCATGAAGTTATCATGAATAAAGGTAAATATTCAGAAGAAGTACAATGGCAAGGACATTTAGTTCCACTTCAGATATCTTTCACCACTCTTTTGCAATGAGTTGTTGGGGGTTCTTTTAGTTTGTGCACCTGAGGTCAAGGTCGGGGACATGGACGAGCAAAGACCAATTTAATTGTTGAACAAACTAGGCCGACCATTAACACTGGTGATGAAGAAAGTTCTATAGATAAAATAATGATGACAAAATAGAAGAAACATCAGTACGAGATATCCTTAGAGACACGGAGAAAAGAGAATATGAGACAATGTAGGATTGGATAAACCACTATTTGAACACCATGACCCTTACTCCGATTCTTCCTCGAAAAGTCAAGAGTTTAAAGGTCAAGGAGGTCCGTAACATTGGTTTTAAGCCGATCAAATTTTATCATGCTTCTACTTTTATTAATCTTGAAAATCATATAAATTTGGACAAGGATCCTAATGAATTAATGGAATTGCCTTTTGGTTACTTTATATTTTGTACAAAAGTTAATTCAACAAGGGCATTTACCAAAATAAATGCCAAAAGATAAATTACAACTTATTAAAAATTTATGGAGTGTTAAAAGTCGAACTCGAAACTTGAAAGAGGGTCTCAAATTTAGTACAGTCGGACCAGTTAATGATTCAAAATTCTACATGGTTGTTACTAGTGAATCGAAAGATAAATGCCTGGATATAGAGGATGATACTACTGATCAGCTAATAGAAGATGCTCCACCAAAATTTGAGGAACAAATCAAGTCAACTGTCAATGAATTGAAGGAATTTAACCTCGAGATGGAAGAGTGATCCTGAAACTGCTTATATGCAACAGTATAACAATAATTCTGATTGTATTTTTCACTTATATTTCCATATTTCACAATAAAACCAAATACTTGATCTTGAAGAAAAATAAGAATTTCACTTTAATTTATATATATTGAGATACTATGCAAATATATGTATAGTTATCAAGTAATATAAGACTTTTTTATTAAGACCTGACTATCAAACCCACATGGAAGATATGTAATATGCACTTTTTGGAAAACTTTCTATTTTTAAAAAGACAATTATTTAAACTAAAGTCGTTTTCGTAGTAAATAAAGTTTAAATATTTTTGGTAATTTTAATATTTTTACAAATATAAAACAAACTAAAAAGATAACTTGAGTTTTTTAGAAGAAAAGCACTAAATATGAAAATATTTTTCTTCTTATCATTAATCAGTAATAAGTATACGAGCTCTGTTGTGGAAGTATGCATATTGTGTTGTGCCAAATAAAAATAATATTCTTTACCCTTACTAGAGATGTTATAAAGAACATTGGCTAATTTAAAGTTTGAATTGTTCTGAAGACCGACTAGGCATGGAAGATATTAGCTCTCACTCTAGAGTTCCCTTGATTCCCTCCACCTGAGGGCTAACATCTTCTATAATAACCTAAAATAATAAACCAAGTTGGGGGTTTTAACCTGTCACTGTAAAGTCCTCTAAACAAACTCTTGCAGCAGAAGTACCCATCTAATTAATCCTGGTTTAGCATCCTTCTGCATCAAATATTTGATAGCTGAATGGTTTGTATGCACTATACATTTAGCTTCAATTAAGTAAGGTCTAAACTTATCAAAGGTGTAGACAATGTCTAACAACTCTTTTTCAGTAGTGGTGTAATTAATTTGAACATCATTTAGAGTTTTACTAGCATAATATATTACTTTAAAAACTTTATTATTCCTTTATCCTAAAATAGCTCCAATAAGATGGTCACTAGCAACACACATTATTTCAAATGGTTTCTCCTAATCAGGTGGAACTATTATAGGAGTAGTAATTAATTTTTCTTTCAATAGTTCAAATGCTTTTATGCATTCCTCATTAAAATTAAATTTTGTATCCTTTTCTAAGAGATGGCATAATGACTTAGTAAATTTTGAAATTTTTCTTATATAACGCCCGTAGAAACCAACATGTCCTAGAAAACTTCTGACCCCTCTAACAATAGGATGAGGCGGTAATTTCACAATAACTTAAATTTTTGCTGGATCTATTTCCATGCCATTTTCAGAAATTTTATGCCCAAGTACAGTTCCTCTTGTAACCATATATAGACATCTTTCTCAATTTAGCACTAAGTTAACTTTTTCACATAGTTCCAGAGCTTTTTCTAAATTTATTAAACATAACTCAAATGCAGTTCTGGATACAAAAAATCATCCATAAATACTTACATTCTATGTTCAATTAAATTACTAAAAATTGACAACATACATCTTTAAAATGTCACATGTGCGTTACATAGTCCAAAATATATTCTACAAAAAGCTAATCTTCCATAAGGGCTTGTAAATGTTGTTTTCTCTTGATCCTCAGGAGCAATCTGAATTTGGTGATACCCGGTATATCTATCTAGAAAGCAGTAATATGTTTTCCCGCCAATCTATCCAACAATTGGTCTAGAAATGGTAAATGAAAATGATCTTTTCTGGATGCCATATTTAATTTTCTATAGTCTAAAGAAATTCACCAGTCAGTATCTTGTCTTATTGACATTAATTATTTTTTCTCATTTACTTCAACTGTCACTCCTTTTTTCTTTTGAACACATTCAATCAGACTTACCCAAGCACTGTCTGATATATGATATATAATTTCAGTATCTAACCAATTTAAGATTTCTTTTTTAACAACTTCTTTCATTATTGGGTTTAATCTCCTATGAGGATCAACTTTAGGTTCGTATTGTTCATCTAATAGAATTCTCTGCATACAAATTGAAGAACTGATTCCTCTAATATCTGCTAAAGTCCATACAAAAGCCTTCTTTTATCTTTCAACATTTCTACTAATTTTTTGCTCATGAAATTTCAATTAAATCAAATGATATAATAACAGACAATATAAATAAATCTCCTAAACTTTAGTTCAAGTTTAGGTGGTTTAATACTTGAAGGAATAACTTTTTTTTCATTTTCCAAAAGTTCTAAAGTTTCAAATTTGTCCTAAAAATAATTTAAGTTCTCTTCTTTCATTTCATTCTCATTCTCAAAATACTCTTCTTGCCTTAATTTTCTTCAAACATTCCCTTATATCGCTCATTACTTAGATAATCAGTAACTTTCATTTGAAACATTCATTATCTTTTTCTATCGCAGGATATTTCATAGCTTTTGCTATATTAAATGTTACTTCTTGGTCATTGACTCTCATTATTAATTCTCTTTTGTTCACATCTATCACAGCTCTCGTTATTGCAAGAAATGGTCTCCTCAAAATAGTAGGTATATCTTTATCTTCCTCCATATCTAATACAATAAAGTCTAAAGGAAAAATAAATTTATCCACCTTCACTAATACATCATCTATTACTCCTTTGGGATAAGTTATTAATCGATCAGCTAACTGAAGAGTTATAGTAGTAGGAAAAATCTCTCCTAAATCTAAACATTTAAAAATTGATAAAGGCATTAGATTAATACTAGCTCATATATCACATAAGACATTTCCAAAAAACTTTTCACCAATAGCACATAGTATAGTAAAACTATCAGGATTTTTTAACTTTTCAAGAAGCTTTTTCTGAATAAATGTGCTACACTCTTCACTGAGTGCAACGGTCTCGTGATCTACAAACTTCCTTTTCTTGTTTAGTATATCCTTCATAAATTTTACATAACTTGACATTTGCTCCAAAGCTTCAATAAAAGGAATATTTATTGTTAACTTTTTAAGGATTTCCAAAAATTTTGTAAATTGTTTATCTTTATTCTTCTGCTTCTGTCGTTGAGGAAATGGAGGTGGCAGATTTTATATAGAGATTTGTATTAGTTTATTTTTATCATTGTCGCTTTCAATTACTACCTTCTCCCCCTCAACTTCAGTTTCTCTTTAGATTCTTGTTTCCACTTCGTAATTGAATAGCTTTAATTTGATCCTTGTTCTGGTCTTTTGGATTAACTTCAATAGTATTAAGAAGAATTCTCAAAGTTCCATAACTAAGTAGAGTAACAATATGTCCTAATTCATTTTCAGTATTCATAACTGCAGCCACTTGATTTTGTATTTGATTTTTCATGTTCAACATTACTCCTTCCATAGTCAACTTCTTCTCCTTAACTGTTGGTTATTGTTAAATCTACAAAGATAATAAGGTCTATAGTTGGGATTCGCTTGGTTATTTGAATTTTTTGAGGGGTTCACCGAATTGTTATAATTATTCCAACTAAAATTAGGGTAATCTTTCCATCCAAGGTTATAATAATTAGAATGGAGATTATTATTTATATTATTTGTAGCATTAATAGTTTCATAAGACAATTGAGTATCAATTATTTTTCCTAGTGAATTTTCTTCTAACACTGGTGGTATTTGAGAGTAATTCACTCTAATTTGAACAATTTTCTTTGATATAGTGGCAATTTGAGATGCTAAAATAGACATTGCATCAAAATCATGAATACTAGCTACTCTCTTTGGATTTACCCATTCAGAGGGCCATTGAAAATTATTAGTAGTCATTTCCTCTTTTAAAGAATATGCTTCATCAAAAGGTTTTGACATTAATGATCCTCCTACAACAGAATCTATAATAGATCTAAGTGATCCTACTAATCCATTATAAAATATTTGAATTATTAACCAATTTGGTAAAGCATGGTGTGGGCATTGACCAAAGGAAAATATGTTGAGATTTTCATACCTATTTTACACTATTTTTGATGATATTGCACTTTAAAGAAAGGTATTTCTGATGTTTTGTTGCAGGTATGACAAATTATGGTCATTGGAGCAAAAGACGTAAAAAAGAGCGAATTTGAAGCGAAAAGGACAAAAGTATGAAGAATTGAACTAGGGCGTCGACGGCGAGCACAACGACGCCGACAGAGAGATTTTCTCAAGACTCACATCAATTAATTTAGAAGGCCCACCGACGGTGCCCTCAAGGCCGCCAACGGCGAGATCGGCGGTTATTTCAAAAGGTGCATTGATTGTGGACGATTTTTGGAGGGGTGCTTAGGCAACTTTTGGGAAAAATATTCTACATCTTTAAAAGAAGATTTTGGCTGAAATTTGAGAGGGAGTTCAAAGAATTGGGAGGTTATAACAGCGTCCAAGAGCCTCAGTAGTGTGTAGAGAGTTTAATTTAGGGGTAGATTGTGAGGAATTCCTTGAGAGATTGTTAGAGTGGAGGGAAAGTGAGAGATTTCTTCCTCCTTGCCACTTCGAAGAAGAACTCCGTGTGTNTGGGCTTATCGGTTCAGAGAAGTTGTGAGAAATCTTGGTTTTTTCTTCGACATTTAGCCTTTGCATCCTTTGGCATGCCTTGATATGGATCGCTTAGAAGGTTTGCTAGTTTTGTCCCAAGATTTCTCTAATAGCCTTTTGTGCTAAAGGAAAAAGTATGTTCAATCCTAAAATGTCCTGTAGATCACGCCTAAAAAATAGAGCATTGGTCAAATGAAAGAAGAGAAAATAAGATTTCAACATTTTATTTTTAACGAGAATTTTGTCCTCCATGTGGAAGATGATTTTGAATATTCTCTAATACATGAAGCTCCGATAGAGTAAGAAGAAGAAATTAAGTCAACAGTTGACGAGCTAAAGCAAATTAATCTTGGGACTGAGGAGCAACACCTACCTACCTTCATAAGTTTTTTGCTCAGCAAGGAAGAGTCTACTAATTTGATCAAGTTACTATCAGAATTCAAGGATTGTTTCACTTGGAGCTATGATGAAAAGACAGGGTTATCTTAGGAAGTTGAAGTTCACAGGCTTGGAGTGGACAATAGTATGACCCCAGTGAAACATGTTCCCCGAAGAACACATCACGAAATAAAACAACAAGTCATTACCGAGGTGAAGAAATTAATAGACGCTAACTTTGTGTAAGAAGAACAATGCCCACATGGTTACCCAACGTTGTGCCAGTTAAGAAGAAGAATGAAAAAATTCAGGTATGTGTCAACTTCAGGGACTTAAATTAAGCATATCTAAAGGATGAGTTTCCACTACCGATACC
>JXCR01142850.1:552868-586301 GCA_002079205.1 Phalaenopsis hybrid cultivar | reverse complement strand
ATATTAGTTGAGGTGAAAGCACTGAAGATGAGGTTGAATGATTAAAGATTGTGAACTCTTTACTTGCTTAAAAATGTTTATGTGTTTTAGTGAAATTGTATGGAATGGTTAGATATGATTTGGTTTGTTTTTGCTTTAGAATTGTGAACTTTGATTATGTGTATAATTTTTTGTCAGCATTTAGTATTGTGGGTTGATTTTGATGCTGATTTATTATTAGTTTGTTTAATAGGTATGAATTTGTGAAATGTGTTTGTAAAAATTGTATTTTCATATATAAAAGTCAGTTTGTTGTTGTTTATGAAAATGATTGTTTGTGAAAAGTGTATTTATGAATTTATATAAAAAATTGTGTTTAAAAATACTAAAAACTTTGGAGAAATCTAAAGGAACATGAAAATTTGAAAAATCAAAATCGTGAATTTCGGGCCTTTAGCGACGGTGCTGGCATTGGCGCTGACGGCGCCCTCGACCCGAGAGCAGCAAATTAACCCCTTAATTCATGATTTTCATCACAAACCTCCATTGTTACCCCCTTAAGTCACGTTCAACCTTTGTTTTTGCAACTAGGGCTTGATTTTGGAAGGATTTGAGGCTATTTTGAGGGAAAAAAACTTCGAGTTTCATCTTCTCTAGGTAAGAGCTACACTTTAAAGTAAAAATTTTTTGTTTTCACCAAAGATTTTTCTCACATTGACTAGATCCAAAATATTAGAATTTTTTTGAGAAATTTTGAGAAAATTCTTTGGTGAAGAACTCTTACTTAGTGAATTTAAGTTTAAAGTAGTTTACATTTTGATTTTTGAAATTTTTAGGATTTATTCGGAATTTTTCAAATTTTTCTAGATTTCCTATGGCACATAGATCAAGCAAAAGGAAAGTAGAATATGACAAGCAGAGATTTGCTAGCTTTAGAGCCAGTGCTCGATTTCATAGTTTGCAAGAAAATAAAAAAGTAATTGAGGACCGAGGTTTTAAAAATCTGGGAGGAGAAGTTGAACGATTGATTATCACTCGGCAATGGGAAAACTTCTGCTACTTTACAACCAATGCAATAGCTGGAATTGTAATGGTTTTTATGCCAACCTTCCTGATGCTTCCTGATCCAAGAAAAATTAATGAGTTTTATCAGCTAGAAGATGTGTATAGATGCCGTATCATTTCTTTTGTGCTACAGATCATGCTTTACATGAGACAAGTGAAAAAGGGGCTTGGAAAATAAAAAATGGAGTTTAAGTTAACTTTCCCCTTTCTATGTAAAATGTAGTATCTTAACCTTGACACTATTTTATTTTTAGAGCATAATTCCAACGAATCATCATAGTGAAGTGACCAAGGATAGATCCATCTTGAACTAATGTATTTAGCAAGTGATGGATATAAATGTAGGCTCTATTGTTTATATGAACACTTGATCTATTATTCTGGTAGAGATCACTAGTGGATTAGCACACCCTGCACTGATTTGTACACTTTGTGAGCATGCAGGAGTTGATTTCTGACCTAAGGAGGAGAGGATTGAGCCTCAGAGACCCATTAGGCCT
The DNA here is from genome assembly GCA_002079205.1 of Phalaenopsis hybrid cultivar. Lineage (NCBI taxonomy): Eukaryota > Viridiplantae > Streptophyta > Magnoliopsida > Asparagales > Orchidaceae > Phalaenopsis > Phalaenopsis hybrid cultivar. The sequence continues at coordinate 584,757 of JXCR01142850.1, read as the reverse complement.
GCCAACATCAAGACTTATGATTCCCATGTTGATTAGAGATCTGGAAAACATACCAGAGAATTCCTTCTACTTCTAGAACCCCTAGTGAGTCTACTTAAAGTGACCCTAACAACAGAGAGTTGTTTGACCAGATGATGATTCAACAGAAAGATATTTTGATGATGGATCATAGGATGCAAAATATGGAGGCCAGAAATGCTCACACTGATGATCTGATTCTCTAGAAATTTGAGTATGATGCTGCTTATGATGATGCTTTAGTGAGATAACGGAGTGATGACCATACAATTCAATTCCCTATTCACCCAACTTATACTCCATATTAACAGCAGAAGTTAGATGTCGATGATGAGGAAGATGATGACTGGTGATCTTTTTGTTTGTTTTTTTGTATGTGTTTGTAGTGTGTGATTGTATTGTTTGTGTTATGTTGTTTTTGAGTCTCTGTTGTTATGTTATGTGGAACTATAATGTGAAAAACTGTTTTCATTTTTAGAATTTAGTTTAGTTTTATTGTTATTTTCAACACTTTGTTATGTATTGTGATTAGCATTTTCTGAGCAAATTTTATATGTATTATGTGCAATTTAATGTTTTTAGCCTTGTAGTTTTCATATTAGCACCTGTAGCATTTAAAAATATATGTTAAAAAATCAGAATTTCCAATAGGTATGAATTTTTTTTATGTATTTAATGCCTTCTTTTACCCTTCATTTTTAAAGTTCTTCATGTAAAATCCTTTTAAAAATTTAAGTTTGGGGGGGGGGGGGAAGAAATATCATTATTAGAAAAGAACTTAATTTTATTTGTCCTCACTTAAATATATTTTAAAAATGNTATATGTATTGTAATTAACTCTTTCTCAGCAGATTTTATATGTATTATGTGCAATTTAATTTTTTAAGCCTTATAGTTTTTCATATTAACACCTGCAGTATTTCAGAATTTATTTTCAAAAATCAAAACCTTCAGCAAGTATGTATTTTCTTTATGTAGTTAATGTTTTCTTTCACAAATGCTAAATCTTTTCAAAAAGAAGGAACTTAATTTTATTTGTCCACATTTAACTATATTTTCAAAATTTTAAATTTAACATGAACTTTAGTATTATGAGTTAACTTTAGATAACTATATTTATGTTTCTAAATATATAGTAAATTTAAGTAAAAATTTTGAATAATAAACGCTAATTCTAGAGAATAAGATGTTTGACAAAAGAGAATAAGACTGTATTTTTCTATTTTAAGTAAAGAAATTTGTATTTTTGAAGTATTAAAAATCTTAAAAGATTCATGTAAAAAAGAAAAAGAATTAAAGTTTATGAAATCTTTAAGTTAATATAAATTTGTTAAGTGAAGAAATGTAATAAGTTTTTAAAGAATTAAACTTTATGAAATTTTTAAGTTAATATAAATTTGTTAAGTGAAGAAATGTAAAAGGTTTTTAACTTTAAGAAGAGGATAGTGAAGTTTAGAATCATTAGAGGCTATACAGATATAGTAATCTTCATATAAAAAAAGAGAGAATGAAAAGGAAAAGGGATTAAAAAATGATCCGGAAAAGAAAAGAAAAATAAAAAGATGTGGGGAGAAGCTTGAGAAGATGTCNATGAAATCTTTAAGTTAATATAAATTTGTTAAGTGAAGAAATGTAAAAGGTTTTTAACTTTAAGAAGAGGATGGTGAAGTTTAGAATCATTAGAGGCTATCCAGATATAGTAATCTTCATATAAAAAAAGAGAGAATGAAAAGGAAAAGGAATTAAAAAATGATCTGGAAAAGAAAAGAAAAATAAAAAGATGTGGGGAGAAGCTTGAGAAGATGCCAATTAAAAATTGGCTTCACTTGAATCAACTTAAGGAAAAAGACTTGGACGCATTTTCTAAACTTTTTATTTCAATATTAGCATAATTATTAGTAAATTTTTATGAAGTTCTTTTTCATATGAATATTCTAAGAGACTTTAATATGACAAATTGCATTTTTTCAAAAAAAAAATAGAGGATCAGAAATCTTGGACTTAATTGCTGAATATCCTTACACCTTTAGTATTAACTGGTGTTGTTTTGAATTTTTCTTAAGCTATACTATTATGTTTAGAGAACTAAAATATGAAAATCTAGAAGTTAAATTATTTACCATAAGTCATAATTTTATGTAGTAGAGGAGTTACTTGAGGACAAGTAACATATAAGTTTGAGGGATTTTGATACTTTAAAAATATATGCATTTTTAGACCCATATTTTATACTTATTTTTAGTGATATTACATTTTAATGGAAGGTATTTTGATATTTTCTTGTAGATTGTTGATTTTTAGGACTTAAAATAAAAATGAAGCAATAAAGATGGAATTTGGAGTTAAAATGATGTTTTTGAANATGTAGTAGAGGAGTTACTTGAGGACAAGTAACATATAAGTTTGAGGGATTTTGATACTTTAAAAATATATGTATTTTTAGACCCATATTTTATACTTATTTTTAGTGATATTGCATTTTAATGGAAAGTATTTTGATATTTTCTTGTAGGTTGTTGATTTTTAGGACTTAAAATAAAAATGAAGCAATAAAGATGGAATTTGGAGTCAAAATGATGTTTTTGAAGAAATACACAGCGCTGACCGCGCCAAGGGCAGCGCCGACCGCGCAAAACAACAGAACAGACTGAGAATTTTACTCAGCACCGACAACACCTTTAAACAGAGAGCAGCAAATTAAATTGCGGGACACTAGCGCTGACGACACCAGAATAGCGTCGACGATGTCAATGTTGGTTCAGCCTCTGTTTCTAGAAGATTCTACGTATTTAAACGATTTTTGAAGAGATTTTCGAGGCAANAACAGACTGAGAATTTTACTCAGCACCGACAACACCTTTAAACAGAGAGCAGCAAATTAAATTGCGGGACACCAGCGCTGACGACACCAAAATAGCGTCGACGATGCCAATGTTGGTTCAGCCTCTGTTTCTAGAAGATTCTATGTATTTAAACGATTTTTGAAGAGATTTTCGAGGCACCTCTTGGAGGACTGACCCTATGCTCTATTTGGGGCCGAAATTCATCAGGAAACAGACTCCTTCACTTCTTCACATTCCTTTTCGCTCCACAACGTTCCACCACGCTCCTTTTTTGTCATTCTTCATAATCCATTTTCATTCCGCCATGACATTGGAGTAAATTATTGAGTTTTCTTTTATAATTTAGAGTTTGTGTGGTGAGATTAATTGTGAAAATTTATGTAAGAGTGTTCAAGAACGAGAAAAGTGAGAGATATCTTCTTCCTACATTTTAAGGAAAGGCTACAAGGGATTTGCTTTGAGAAAGAGTTTCAGATAAGTGGTGTTTGTTTATTAGTGTTGTACGAACTTTCTTTTATATATGAAATTTATTTTTGTTGTATCTTTCTCATGAAGTCTGAGTAGTTTCCTCTATCTTTCTCCCTACTCTGAGATGTGATGAAATGAAGAAATAACATGGATGTGTCAATATTAAAATATAAAATAATTTGTGATGATTTTTCAACTCCGAACTTAATTTACTTTTTGATCTGGCAAATTGAAATTTTAGAATGTATTGTGAAACATATGATCCGAGAAAGGGAATATGACTTCTACAATAGAGTAAGGATCACATTTGATTCGAAGGACAACATTGATTATGGAATTAAGTGCAAATAAATATGAAAATATTCTTTGTTGGGTGTAGAATTGGAGAACCTTTATGGTGACAGACTAAAATTCTCAATTCGGTAATATACTTTGTTGGGTGTAGAATTGGATATTTCTAGGGTGACAGACTAAAAATCCCCAATTCGATATTAGTGTTTAAAAACTAAAGCGAGAGTTAGCCTTCAGGTGAAGGGAAGTGGGAGCTCTAGAGTGGGAGTCGGTGTCCTCCTAGCCTAACCACGGATTTAGAGACTAAACCTGAGATTAGCCAATGATTTTCTATACACTATATCAGGGTAGAGAATTAAAATTGCTCCTATTTAACACAATACATGTTATAAAAATTTATCTCATCTCATTCAACAAAACCTTATTGTAGTTGAAATGATGCTTTTTCACATAAGAAATCTTCATTACATAAACATAGTTAGTAGATTAGTAGTTACTGTTTAAATCTTGCATTTCTGTTTTACTAATAGTTAAGTAATTAAGTTTTTATCTCAGCATTTGAAATTAGTGACAGTAATTTGTTTGACTTTCTGTGAATTTCTTAGTAAAATTTATCATTATAAATTTAAACCTTCCCCGTGGGATCGATATTTGGGACTTAAATAGAAAGTGCATTATTACTTGATAACAATACGTATACTTGCATAGAATCTCATTAATAATTGCCAATACTTATATATATTTTACATGACTTACTTTTAGTACATGGATCAAGTTTTTGGCATTGTAGTGGTGTCAACTTCATAAATCCTTACATATAAAAAATCAGGGTCAATTGGTTGGACTGCCATGTATTTGTTGTACCTTGTAATGGTTCTTGGTTTGTGTGGATGGCTAGAAATAATACCAAAATTGAGGACACTAAGCTAGAGGTTACCGAGATTGCTGAAAATTGTTTAGTATATATTCTGAAGCTTTCTAAGTATAGGAAATTTTCAGATATTCTGGTTCTACCAGTTCAACGTGTTTCTAAGCCTCCTAAGCTCTCTCTGATCTATTGACAATCCCCTTCTATTGTTCTGATTAAAGTAAATACTAATGGAAGCTTCTTAGGCCCTCGTGCGTGTATGGGGGGTTCAAAGATATTAATGGTGGTTGCTTGCTCTTCTTTCATTCACCTGCATAGACTAAGGATCCTTTGGAAGCTGAAGCTCAGGCTGTCTTCTGAGTCATTTCCTTTGACATGAGTTGTTGAATGAGGAGGCTCTGGGTTGAATCTGATTCCCTCATCCTAATCAAAATTCTGAATGGTCTTATGAGCAATCCTTGGAATCTAATTTATTGTACTACTGGTATTTATAAAATGGGGTTGGGACTTAGTATTGTATTTTCTCATATTCCTAGGGAGGGTAACATACCTACTAATTGGTTGGCAAGGCTTGGGCTTCACTCTGAATAGACTCTTATTAGCAAGAATGTTTGTCCTTCTTTAGATTTTCTTTTGAAGGGAGATATGTTTAACCCTCCCTTTTATTAGATTTCTCTTTGATTAGGTTGTTCTTTTTGTGTGGGATCCTCTCTGCTGTCTAGGGATCCCCACAGTAATGAACTTGGCGTTGTTTTAGCTCCTTTACATGCAAAAAAATAATAAAATAATATATATATATATATATATATATAAACACAAATAAAAGTGCAGGAAGTATATACTTACATACCAACCAAATTGTTATGTATTTACAGTGCTAAGACATATACTTATACACACACATACACATATATATGTATACATTCTTGCATACCGAATAAAAATAGAGGGGCTTTTACATATATATATCACCCAATTTTTATGTATTTAAATATCTAAAATCTCGTGTTTAATTTTCGCAAACCCAACTTTTAGGCCAAATTTAAAACACTAATTTTTTTTCATTTACATTCATAGCACCCAATTCCTATATATTTTCATAGCTCAACAAACAATAACCATCAATAACTTTACATTAACATTTCTCACAACAATTAACATAATCTTAAACCCTAAATGATAAAAAACGGTGATGAAAAATGAAAGAAATGCGGGGGAGATCCAAAAACGATTGTCATCTTAGATTGAAAGGATTTGCTAGAGTTGAACTGGTTGTAGCGAGCATTGTCGGAGCCCTAATATAACAGCGGCGGAAGCAAGGAAGGAGAGTGGAGCGATTGAGCGTATTGTGGGATCGAATTAGGTTTAAATAAGTTAGCATTGGATTAACGATCAAAATTTCTACTGCTACTCTTTACGGTGGAACTTTCTGCCGATAATCCTCCGCTATTAAGTGGATAGTAACTTGGCGGAAACTGCTGCCATATTTTCCTCCGCAAAATTTATTTTGGAAAGCTTATTTTTTTAGACACTAACTATATTTGACATAATTTTAACTACAAAATGATTGTCGGAAAAAATTGGTTGAAAACCCCGCGAGTAATAAACTGCATCACTGTAGTGTTAGCCTATTAGTAGTTAGTTTAGATTTTCAATCAAGAGGACATAAGTTCAAGACATTCTATATGTAGTGTGCCTGCATTTATGATTTAATTTGCTCAAAGAATAAAATAATAATAATAAAAACTAGACTTATGTCGTGTAAATCCATAAATTAATTTTCATTGTCTAGAAAGCATTTTTTTTTTTTTTGCTTTTTCATTTGTTTTTGGCAGGGTTGTTGGAATTTACTGAGATGGAGTGGGTAAATTCGCTGAAGAAAAACGCTTAAGTTGGGTAAATGAGTTTTTATTTCATTTATTTTTTATGTTGGGTAAATGAGTTTAGATTGTCTAGAAGACATCTCTTTTTATTGTCTTTTCAGTTGTTTTCGCATAAGATTATTGGAGTTTTTTGAGATGGAGTACTATCAGTTTATATTTTGTGTAAATTTTGTGCGGGTCGGGATTCTAATATCTTGTCAGCGGGCTTGTGTAGGTCCATAGAAAACCTTAGTTATTTTAATATGAAATATATATGCTCTTATATATTAAGTAGTTGCTAGGATTACTTTTCATTCCATATTTAGAGAATGATAATACAAACTTGGAGAGAATGAGAAGAGGAAGGGGCATGAATTCTTAATATATTGCAACCTGCAGTAATTTTAAAAAATATTTTATTTTATTCCTTTTATGCTTGGATTCATGGTAATGTATGAGTCTTTCTTGCGATAGATTTGACTACATTTATAAAAATTATGTACCAAAATGGTATAAAATATAAATTGTTTTTTCTGTCATCGAGTCTTATTTATTTTGAGATTGCATGTATTTTTATTTTATTTTGAGATTGCAACCTATTTTTGGATTGACATTCATTTCTTTTTTTTCATTATCTTCATCATCATGATATGCCTTACCAGAACTATTCAGACCATCTTTATGAATCCTTTTCTTGGTTTTTAAATTGTTTCATGGGGTGCAAATCTATTCATTGTTAGTCATTTTGAAGAATATCGCATCTAACTAACGATTCGCCCCTTCTACTTCTCAATCCGCTGGCATTAAATTTTTTTACTTAATCTAATGAGCACATTTTCTCTCTTATGTTTTACATATGCAAACCATCCATGTTTATTTTAAATTATTTTTTCAACAATTGATGTCAATCCAACCGTTCTTCTAATATAATCTTTTTTTAATTTATTATGTTTGTTGTTTTAAAAAAACAATCAAGACATAGTCTCAAGATGTGCCTTGAACCTTAAACATCACTATCACTGAGGAAGCTTGCACCTTTTTTATCTAAGACATGCACCTTGAGGTTTGATTACTTAGAGGAATTTGACATGCACCTTGAGGTTTTATGACTTAGGGTCTGTTTGGGGCAGCTATTCATTATTTATAATCTGCTGATAAGCATATTATTTGATAATCTGATAATTTGCAGATTATCAGAATAAGCTGGCTTGTTGTTTGATGCAGCTTATTCAGAACAGCTTACTAGGAGCTGTTGTTGGGTAAATGATCATTCTGCCCATCTTTGCTTAAACTGTTTGTAACAAAATTGTTATGGAAAATAATAGATAAAATAGATGTCTCAAAATATTACAGTTCAGTTACATAAAATTAAAATACATTGCTCACCACTTCGTGAGTATCAAATGCAAATAAAAGAAGAAGAAATACAATAAGATGCTCAACACAAATGAAGTATAAATGAAGTATAAAATTATTGAAAAAAAAAATAAGAACACAAAAAATTATGTTATTTTGGCAAAGATCTATATCCACAGTAAGGCATCAACATGTTTTATTATGCATTTATATAATGTTACATAGATTTGAATCTCAACGAAGAACACTACAACATTCTCCCAGCTTCCTCTATACAATCAGTTTTTTATATGTTTCCTCCCTCCACATATGTACCTCAACTAAACAGAAGTTGCATCACATAAACTCCAGCAAATTCCATCACAGAAGCTACAACTAAGGAGAAATTGCAGCTAATAGCATTACCAATATAACCTACGGCAAATTCCATCAAATAAATTGTAGCTAAATAGAAATGACCCAGCAAAAACTTCACTAAATCATGAAGCTTTGAAAACCATGAAATGTTATTATTGAACTTCTCAACTTGACAACCTTATTAATAAAATGAAACTTTGAAAACCATGAACCCAATGCAAACTTTTGCATCAAAAACATAAAACCAGAAGCTATGGATCAAGCTACTTCAGCAAATACATGAGCAATGAATTGTACCTAATTCAGATAAACTGAAACAAATAAAGAAACCATGAACTGCAGCTAATGGAGAATGCATCTGTTACTACCAAAGGGTGGAGGAAACCTAATTTTCAAGTGTACATTAAAGAAAAGAAATGGATATCTATAACTAGCATTTTTCAATCCATAAAAATCTCCACCAATTAAAGTTTGCTAAAGAAGAGAAACACTTAAAACACTGTAAGGAGTCATCAAAACCGACCCTTAGAAGAAACATGGNGACATTGGAGTAAATTATTGAGTTTTCTTTTATAATTTAGAGTTTGTGTGGTGAGATTAATTGTGAAAATTTCTGTAAGAGTGTTCAAGAACGAGAAAAGTGAGAGATATCTTCTTCCTGCATTTTAAGGAAAGGCTACAAGGGATTTGCTTTGAGAAAGAGTTTCAGATAAGTGGTGTTTGTTTATTAGTGTTGTATGAACTTTCTTTTATATATGAAATTTATTTTTTGTTGTATCTTTCTCATAAAGTCTGAGTAGTTTCCTCTATCTTTCTCCCTACTCTGAGATGTGATGAAATGAAGAAATAACATGGATGTGCCAATATTACAATATAAAATCATTTGTGATGATTTTTCAACTTCGAACTTAATTTACTTTTTGATCTGGCAAATTGAAATTTTAGAATGTATTGTGAAACATATGATCCGAGAAATGGAATATGACTTATACAATAGAGTAAGGATCACATTTGATTCGAAGGACAACATCGATTATGGAATTAAGTGCAAATAAATAGGAAAATATTCTTTGTCGGGTGTAGAATTGGAGAACCTTTATGGTGACCCCCAATTTGGTCTTAGTGTTTAAAAACTAAAGCGAGAGTTAGCCTTCAGGTGAAGGGAAGTAGATAGGTAAATATTCTTTGTTAAGTGTAGAATTGGAGAATCTTTAGGGTGACAGACTAAAATCACCAATTCGGTAATATACTTTGTTGGGTGTAGAATTGGATATTTCTAGGGTGACAGACTAAAAATCCCCAATTCGATATTAGTGTTTAAAAACTAAAGCGAGAGTTAGCCTTCAGGTGAAGGGAAGTGGGAGCTCTAGAGTGGGAGTCGGTGTCCTCCTAGCCTAACCACGGATTTAGAGACTAAACCTGGGATTAGCCAATGATTTTCTATACACTATATCAGGGTAGAGAATTAAAATTGTTCCTATTTAACACAATACATATTATAAACATTTATCTCATCTCATTCAACAAAACCTCATTGTAGTTGAAATGATACTTTTTCACATAAGAAATCTTCATTACATAAACATAGTTAGTAGATTAGTAGTTACTGTTTAAATCTTGCATTTCTGTTTTACTAATAGTTAAGTAATTAAGTTTTTATCTCAGCATTTGAAATTAGTGACAGTTATTTGTTTGACTTTCTGTGAATTTCTTAGTAAAATTTATCATTGTAAATTTAAACCTTCCCCGTGGGATCGATATTTGGGACTTAAATAGAAAGTGCATTATTACTTGATAACAATACGTATACTTGCATAGAATCTCATTAATAATTGCCAATACTTAGATATATTTTACATAACTTACTTTTAGTACATGGATCAAGTTTTTGGCGCTGTAGTGGTGTCAACTTCATAAATCCTTACATATAAAAAATCAGGGTCAATTGGTTGGACTGCCATGTATTTGTTGTACCTTGTAATGGTTCTTGGTTTGTGTGGATGGCTAGAAATAATACCAAAATTGAGGACACTAAGCTAGAGGTTATCGAGATTGCTGAAAATTGTTTAGTATATATTCTGAAGCTTTCTAAGTATAGGAAATTTTTAGATATTCTGGTTCTACCAGTTCAACGTGTTTANCTTGTAATGGTTCTTGGTTTGTGTGGATGGCTAGAAATAATACCAAAATTGAGGACACTAAGCTAGAGGTTACCGAGATTGCTGAAAATTGTTTAGTATATATTCTGAAGCTTTCTAAGTATAGGAAATTTTCAGATATTCTGGTTCTACCAGTTCAACGTGTTTCTAAGCCTCCTAAGCTCTCTCTGATCTATTGACAATCCCCTTCTATTGTTCTGATTAAAGTAAATACTAATGGAAGCTTCTTAGGCCCTCGTGCGTGTATGGGGGGTTCAAAGATATTAATGGTGGTTGCTTGCTCTTCTTTCATTCACCTGCATAGACTAAGGATCCTTTGGAAGCTGAAGCTCAGGCTGTCTTCTGAGTCATTTCCTTTGACATGAGTTGTTGAATGAGGAGGCTCTGGGTTGAATCTGATTCCCTCATCCTAATCAAAATTCTGAATGGTCTTATGAGCAATCCTTGGAATCTAATTTATTGTACTACTGGTATTTATAAAATGGGGTTGGGACTTAGTATTGTATTTTCTCATATTCCTAGGGAGGGTAACATACCTACTAATTGGTTGGCAAGGCTTGGGCTTCACTCTGAATAGACTCTTATTAGCAAGAATGTTTGTCCTTCTTTAGATTTTCTTTTGAAGGGAGATATGTTTAACCCTCCCTTTTATTAGATTTCTCTTTGATTAGGTTGTTCTTTTCGTGTGGGATCCTCTCTGCTGTCTAGGGATCCCCACAGTCTATATTCCTTTCTGCTTTTTAATGAACTTGGCGCTGTTTTATCTCCTTTNGATTTTCTTTTGAAGGGAGATATGTTTAACCCTCCCTTTTATTAGATTTCTCTTTGATTAGGTTGTTCTTTTTGTGTGGGATCCTCTCTGCTGTCTAGGGATCCCCACAGTAATGAACTTGGCGTTGTTTTAGCTCCTTTACATGCAAAAAAATAATAAAATAATATATATATATATATATATATATAAACACACATAAAAGTGCAGGAAGTATATACTTACATACCAACCAAATTGTTATGTATTTACAGTGCTAAGACATATACTTATACACACACATACACATATGTATGTATACATTCTTGCATACCGAATAAAAATAGAGGGGCTTTTACATATATATACNACTTACATACCAACCAAATTGTTATGTATTTACAGTGCTAAGACATATACTTATACACACACATACACATATATATGTATACATTCTTGCATACCGAATAAAAATAGAGGGGCTTTTACATATATATATCACCCAATTTTTATGTATTTAAATATCTAAAATCTCGTGTTTAATTTTCGCAAACCCAACTTTTAGGCCAAATTTAAAACACTAATTTTTTTTCATTTACATTCATAGCACCCAATTCCTATATATTTTCATAGCTCAACAAACAATAACCATCAATAACNATACATCACCCAATTTTTATGTATTTAAATATCTAAAACCTCGTGTTTAATTTTCGCAAACCTAACTTTTACTCCAAATTTAAAACACTAATTTTTTTCATTTACATTCATAGCACCCAATTCCTATATATTTTCATAACTCAACAAACAATAACCATCAATAAATTTACATTAACATTTCTCACAACAATTAACATAATCTTAAACCCTAAATGATAAAAAACGGTGATGAAAAATGAAAGAAATGCGGGGGAGATCCAAAAACGATTGTCATCTTAGATTGAAAGGATTTGCTAGAGTTGAACTGGTTGTAGCGAGCATTGTCGGAGCCCTAATATAACAGCGGCGGAAGCAAGGAAGGAGAGTGGAGCGATTGAGCGTATTGTGGGATCGAATTAGGTTTAAATAAGTTAGCATTGGATTAACGATCAAAATTTCTACTGCTACTCTTTACGGTGGAACTTTCTGCCGATAATCCTCCGCTATTAAGTGGATAGTAACTTGGCGGAAACTGCTGCCATATTTTCCTCCGCAAAATTTATTTTGGAAAGCTTATTTTTTTAGACACTAACTATATTTGACATAATTTTAACTACAAAATGATTGTCGGAAAAAATTGGTTGAAAACCCCGCGAGTAATAAACTGCATCACTGTAGTGTTAGCCTATTAGTAGTTAGTTTAGATTTTCAATCAAGAGGACATAAGTTCAAGACNCTATTAAGTGGATAGTAACTTGGCGGAAACTGCTGCCATATTTTCCTCCGCAAAATTTATTTTGGAAAGCTTTTTTTTTTAGACACTAACTATATTTGACATAATTTTAACTACAAAATGATTGTGGGAAAAAATTGGTTGAAAACCCCGCGAGTAATAAACTGCATCACTGTCGTGTTAGCCTATTAGTAGGTAGTTTAGATTTTCAATCAAGAGGACATAGGTTCAAGAGATTCTATATGTAGTGTGCCTGCATTTATGATTTAATTTGCTCAAAGAATAAAATAATAATAATAACTAGACTTATGTCGGGTAAATCTATAAATTAAATTTCATTGTCTAGAAAGCATTTTTTTTTTTTTTGCTTTTTCTTTTGTTTTTGGCAGGGTTGTTGGAATTTACTGAGATGGAGTGGGTAAATTCGCTGAAGAAAAACGCTTAAGTTGGGTAAATGAGTTTTTATTTCATTTATTTTTTATGTTGGGTAAATGAGTTTAGATTGTCTAGAAGACATCTCTTTTTATTGTCTTTTCAGTTGTTTTCGCATAAGATTATTGGAGTTTTTTGAGATGGAGTACTATCAGTTTATATTTTGTGTAAATTTTGTGCGGGTCGGGATTCTAATATCTTGTCAGCGGGCTTGTGTNTCATTTATTTTTTATGTTGGGTAAATGAGTTTAGATTGTCTAGAAGACATCTCTTTTTATTGTCTTTTCAGTGTTTTCGCATAAGATTATTGGAATTTTTTGAGATGGAGTACTATCAGTTTATATTTTGTGTAAATTTTGTGCGGCTCGGGATTCTAATATCTTGTCAGCGGGCTTGTGTAGGTCCATAGAAAACCTTGGTTATTTTGATATGAAATATATATGCTCTTATATATTAAGTAGTTGCTAGGATTACTTTTCATTCCATATTTAGAGAATGATAATACAAACTCAGAGAGAATGAGAAGAGGAAGGGGCATGAATTCTTAATATATTGCAACCTGCAGTAATTTTAAAAAATATTTTATTTTATTCCTTTTATGCTTGGATTCATGGTAATGTATGAGTCTTTCTTGCGATAGATTTGACTACATTTATAAAAATTATGTACCAAAATGGTATAAAATATAAATTGTTTTTTCTGTCATCGAGTCTTATTTATTTTGAGATTGCATGTATTTTTATTTTANTTCATGGTAATGTATGAGTCTTTCTTGCGATAGATTTGACTACATTTATAAAAATTATGTACCAAAATGGTAAGATATATAAATTGTTTTTTTCTGTCATCGAGTCTTATTTATTTTGAGATTGCATGTATTTTTATTTTATTTTTGAGATTGCAACCTATTTTTGGATTGACATTCATTTCTTTTTTTTCATTATCTTCATCATCATGATATGCCTTACCAGAACTATTCAGACCATCTTTATGAATCCTTTTCTTGGTTTTTAAATTGTTTCATGGGGTGCAAATCTATTCATTGTTAGTCATTTTGAAGAATATCGCATCTAACTAACGATTCGCCCCTTCTACTTCTCAATCCGCTGGCATTAAATTTTTTTACTTAATCTAATGAGCACATTTTCTCTCTTATGTTTTACATATGCAAACCATCCNTTTTTTCATTATCTTCATCATCATGATATGCCTTACCAGAACTATTCAGACCATCTTTATGAATCCTTTTTTTGGTTTTTAAATTGTTTCATGGGGTGCAAATTTATTCATTGTTAGTCATTTTGAAGAACATCCCATCTAACTAACGATTCGCCCCTTCTACTTCTCAATCCGCTGGCATTAAATTTTTCTACTTAATCTAATGAGCACATTTTCTCTCTTATGTTTTACATATGCAAACCATCAATGTTTATTTTAAATTATTTTTTCAACAATTGATGTCAATCCAACCGTTCTTCTAATATAATCTTTTTTTAATTTATTATGTTTGTTGTTTTAAAAAAACAATCAAGACATAGTCTCAAGATGTGCCTTGAACCTTAAACATCACTATCACCGAGGAAGCTTGCACCTTTTTTATCTAAGACATGCACCTTGAGGTTTGATTACTTAGAGGAATTTGACATGCACCTTGAGGTTTTATGACTTAGGGTCTGTTTGGGGCAGCTATTCATTATTTATAATCTGCTGATAAGCATATTATTTGATAATCTGATAATTTGCAGATTATCAGAATAAGCTGGCTTGTTGTTTGATGCAGCTTATTCAGAACAGCTTACTAGGAGCTGTTGTTGGGTAAATGATCATTCTGCCCATCTTTGCTTAAACTGTTTGTAACAAAATTGTTATGGAAAATAATAGATAAAATAGATGTCTCAAAATATTACAGTTCAGTTACATAAAATTAAAATACATTGCTCACCACTTCGTGAGTATCAAATGCAAATAAAAGAAGAAGAAATACAATAAGATGCTCAACACAAATGAAGTATAAATGAAGTATAAAATTATTGAAAAAAAAATAAGAACACAAAAAATTATGTTATTTTGTCAAAGATCTATATCCATAGTAAGGCATCGAACATGTTTTATTATGCATTTATATAATGTTACATAGATTTGAATCTCAACGAAGAACACTACAACATTCTCCCAGCTTCCTCTATACAATCAATTTTTTATATGTTTCCTCCCTCCACATATGTACCTCAACTAAACAAAAGTTGCATTACATAAACTCCAGCAAAGTCCATCACAGAAGCTACAACTAAGGAGAAATTGCAGCTAATAGCATTACCAATATAACCTACGGCAAATTCCATCAAATAAATTGTAGCTAAATAGAAATGACCCAGCAAAAACTTCACTAAATCATGAAGCTTTGAAAACCATGAAATGTTATTATTGAACTTCTCAACTTGACAACCTTATTAATAAAATGAAACTTTGAAAACCATGAACCCAATGCAAACTTTTGCATCAAAAACATAAAACCAGAAGCTATGGATCAAGCTACTTCAGCAAATACATGAGCAATGAATTGTACCTAATTCAGATAAACTGAAACAAATAAAGAAACCATGAACTGCAGCTAATGGAGAATGCATCTGTTACTACCAAAGGGTGGAGGAAACCTAATTTTCAAGTGTACATTAAAGAAAAGAAATGGATATCTATAACTAGCATTTTTCAATCCATAAAAATCTCCACCAATTAAAGTTTGCTAAAGAAGAGAAACATTTAAAACACTGTAAGGAGTCATCAAAACCGACCCTTAGAAGAAACATGACTTCTAAACCCATCAAGGTTATCTTAATAACTACAAAAAGAGAACGACCACGAGATGCAGTGGACCCATGATACAGGGATTCTTGCCTGACAAAATTTCTTAAGACCATATGAATTCGTTGAATGTAAAACAATTTTGTTTAAACATACATCTCTATGAATCCACCACATCAAATACAATTGAAACCAAATAATTCCATTCTTTAATGAAATGACACATTGGAGAAAGCTTAGCAATACATAATGCAAAACAAGAATATTTTTCAGCATTTATGGCCAATTTTCCATTCATCTTCTTTGGATAACCAAAAGAATGGAGCCATGCATTTATTGTAAATGCCTTATATTAATACCAAGTAAAAAGTAGCCATAAATTTATGAACGATTGCTGTTAACATGAAGTAAATGCCTTGTAATAATAATCAAACTTGAGATTCCCCAAAGAATTTTTGAGAAGCAGCTGAAATTAGACCCAAAGAAATCTAAAGATCCAACTAATCAAATTCATCGAACACATCACACAAAATTAGACCCAACTGAAATTACAACAAGCTGAGATCTATGCCTCCAACGCAATGAAATGTGCCTCCAACACAATGAAATTAGAACCAACTGAGATCTAGAAACCCAGTATTGAAAATCAAATTTGTCGAAAGGTGCCTTTTTCATGAAATGTGCTCTGTTGAAGCATCAACAATACCATGAAAGANATAATAATCAAACTTGAGATTCCCCAAAGAATTTTTGAGAAGCAGCTGAAATTAGACCCAAAGAAATCTAAATATCCAACTAATCAAATTCATCGAACACATCACACAAAATTAGACCCAACTAAAATTACAACAAGCTGAGATCTATGTCTCCAACGCAATGAAATGTGCCTCCAACACAATGAAATTAGAACCAACTAAGATCTAGAAACCCAGTATTGAAAATCAAATTTGTTGAAAGGTGCCTTTTTCATGAAATGTGCTCTGTTGAAGCATCAACAATACCATGAAAGCAACATAACGATTGATTTGAACCATCACAACAAACCATTTTAGCCACAGGCATTCCACCATGAACTCTCGGTGTCAGCACGTGAAAGCATAAGAAACAAGGGATAACTTCATAACCCAAATACCACAATATTCTTATGTACTAACCTACATTAATATGCATTTGAATAAATTTGTTTGCATATCAATACAAATGTATACAGGACAGTTCCTATGTTTCCGGCTTTATTAGAAAGGAAGTGCAACACTACCCAATGCATTCCAAGATAATCCAACAAAATCATCAGCAAGAAAACCCTATTTTTATATCAACTGAAATTTGCCAAAATTTGGGATAGAAAAAATAGATCAGATGATAAATACTCGAAAAAACTTGCATATCCTCACTGGAGTAAACATATCTCACAGGAGCTTACAAGCNAAACCCTACTTTTATATCAATTGAAATTTGCCAAAATTTGGGATAGAAAAAATAGATCAGACGATAAATACTTGAAAAAACTTGCATATCCTCACTGGAGTAAACATATCTCACAGGAGCTTACAAGCGATTCGATTTACGCGGGGGTGGAGATCGGGGAGGGAGACAGCGAGAGAGAGGGCATGGAGAGCTGAGAAGGGCACAGAGGGAAATATTTCCCTAAACGCTAGTCGCGGACGAAGGACGCGGGGCCTAGGGCGCGTCGAAAGACCCTTAACAAATACTAATGCGGGTGTCGGAGTGTCACCAAAACGCGATGTANGCTTACAAGCGATTCGATTTACGCGGGGGTGGAGATCGGGGAGGGAGACAGCGAGAGAGAGGGCATGGAGAGTTGAGAAGGGCACAGAGGGAAATATTTCCCTAAACGCTAGTCGCGGACGAAGGACGTGGGGCCTAGGGCGCGTCGAAAGACCCTTAACAAATACTAATGCGGGTATCGGAGTGTCACCAAAACGCGATGTGAATGGAGTTTCCAAACACATAAGCGGCGTTTTCAAAACGCCTTCGCATAAGCTGTCCCAAACAAACCCTTAGAGGCATTTGAGGTGCGGCCTCAATTAGTTTATATAAAAAAAAAATATAATTTATTATATGATGGATTACATATATGCCACATAATTTTTATGTATTTACATTTCTAACACCAAGATTTTAATATTTGCATAGAAAACCCACAATTTTTTTGTCCCTTCTACTCCTCAATCTACTTACATTTAATTTATCTACTTAATCTAATGAACACAATTTCTCTCCCATGTTTTAAACTTACAAAATATCCATGTTTATTTAAAATTATTTTTTCTACTATTGATATCAATCCAATTGTTTTTATAATATAATAATTTTTTAATTATTATTTTTATTGTTTTAAATGGCATTCAAGGCATATGCTCAAGACGCNTTTGCATAGAAAACCCACAATTTTTTTGTCCCTTCTACTCCTCAATCTACTTACATTTAATTTATCTACTTAGTCTAATGAACACAATTTCTCTCCCATGTTTTAAACTTACAAACTATCCATGTTTATTTAAAATTATTTTTTCAACTATTGATATCAATCCAATTGTTCTTATAATATAAAAATTTTGTAATTTATTATTTTTATTGTTTTAAATGGCATTCAAGGCATATGCTCAAGACGATCCTTTACTCGTAAGCCTCATTTTCACGGATGAAGTTTACACCCTTTTTATCTAAAGGCATACATCTTGAGGTAAAATGATTTGAGATGTTTGACGTGGCACTTCATTTAGTTTATATANTTTACTCGTAAGCCTCATTTTCACGGATGAAGTTTACACCCTTTTTATCTAAAGGCATACATCTTGAGGTAATATGATTTGAGAAGTTTGACGTGGAACTTCATTTAGTTTATATAAAAAAAATTATAATATATTATATGGGATTACATATCGACCACGTAATTTTGATGTATTTATATGTCTAACACCAAAAATCTAATATTTACTTAGAAAATACCCCAATTTTTTGCATCACATAAAAATGCCACTAACATTATTGTTTTAAAGCTAGAACATACTATTTCATGCTTATATTTTGATGTGATAATAACACAAAAGTGCAATATAATATATATCAAAATGTAGGTTTTTGATGTGTAAATATATTAAAATTGTGCATATCCTTCATTATATTATTAATATAATATATTATAGTTGCATTTATTTTGTCTGATACAATGCTTCTAACTAGTAAAAAATGATTTTAACATAATTACTTGATCATATTATTAATTAATTATTTTATTTTAAGAAATATTTCATCTAATATTAACTAATGTAAAAAGCAAGAAAAAAAGTGTTGTGATTGAAAAGATGTGAACTATGGCCAATCATACTGTAATATAATTATTATACATGATGATTCTCTTGGAGATGATGACAATGGATGATGTGATTGCTATGAATCTTGATTCTCATGATGTATCTATATTTAAATTAATGCTCATCTTTAATCTCATTTCAAACAGTTGTTTTATGTCAATATTTAACATGGAGATTTATGATTTTTCCTAAAAATAAACTAAATAAATATATTGATAGTTTTAATCATATTTATGAGTTAGTTTTAATTTTATGACTTTTCTAATTTTGATTCTTTCAAATTCTGTTCGTCGTCTATTTTAATATTTTCACTCATTTTCATGCTTAACTTAGTTATCAACATATATTATTTGCCCAACACTGCCTTCCATAACATTTCCAACTCAGTACAATTATATAAAATTTTTCATGGAAATCTCCCATCTATTTTTTTATCTTATATACTCTTGAGAAACCTTTGCAGTTTAACCATAAAATTTTAGCCCTTAAATTTATATCCTCATCTATATGTTCTTCCTTCTAAATAATTGACCTAATACATTTAAAGCTATCACATCAATAAGCTTTTTCACGATAATATTTTTATCTTTAAACTCTCTAATAGCTGACATCTCATAGCTTGCACACACCTCAATGTTGAAATATGTGAGAAAGTACTAAATGATAGTTTGTATCAGTTTTATAAAGTTTCTAAATAATATATATATGGGGAAAATTCTTAATATATTTCATCTTGCTGTAATTTCAAAAAATTTATGATCTCTATTTCTCCTTCTAATGGTGAATTGAAAATCAGGTCCAACCTACACTGCAGTTCTCGATTCTATTATCTTTTAAAAATTGGTTGCTCAGATATACAAATTATTTTGTCAGTCAATTTTAATGTTTTGTCGCAAGGTACAATTTGAGTTGAATTGTGCACTATGTTTTTGATGTTACTTAATACAACTAATATCAAGGAAGTCTCACGTTAGTTCTGCGTCAAGATAAAGCTATGGATGCAATTATCATGTTGGGCAAAAATTATTTATAATTTTCACTCTTTTTTATAGGCAAAGTTCCTGCAAATTCTGAGAGTTTGGAGTCATTGGAAATCACTAGCAGCTCCAGAATTATGATGATACCATCTTATAGTCAGCTTCGGGCTGTAATTTAAATTTAATTTTCCATTGCATGCACTGAGTTGTATGGAAACCANGTTCCTGCAAATTCTGAGAGTTTGGAGTCATTGGAAATCACTAGCAGCTCCAGAATTATGATGATACCTTCTTATAGTCAGCTTCGGGCGGAAATTTAAATTTAATTTTCCATTGCATCCACTGAGTTGTATGGAAACCTAGATATATCCTAGAAATGCTTTTTTTAAAGGATAGTGTTCACTTTGTGTAGCACAACATAAAGTAATTTTGTTTTTCTTTTTTGAGTCCTTCCTATTAATATCTAATAATTCATAGTAAATGACCCTGTTGATGAAGATAATTAAAATATTAAGAACTTTGAATTTTTCTTAATACTTGTTAAAGACAGAGTACATTTCAAGTGATGAAGACTGAATTGTCATTTGAGATTTTTTTACACTACTTTTTGTTGTTTTAGTAGCCGTTTGGGATCACTTTCATGTTATATTTTCTTCTTTTTTTTTAATTTAATTTTATTTGTGTTTTGGTTGGAAATAAAACTTGTCTTGATATGTTTGATCAAGATATGTTGTTATTTAAAACCACTGAAAGCTTCTAAAAGTTGTTTCAAATATTCTTAAAAATATATTAATTTGTATTTAAAAGANATTAAGAACTTTGAATTTTTCTTAATACTTGTTAAAGACAGAGTACATTTCAAGTGATGAAGACTGAATTGTAATTTGAGATTTTTTTACACTACTTTTTGTTGTTTTAGTAGCCGTTTGGGATCACTGTCATGTTATATTTTCTTCTTTTTTTTAATTTAATTTTATTTGTGTTTTGGTTGGAAATAAAACTTGTCTTGATATGTTTGATCAAGATATGTTGTTATTTAAAACCACTGAAAGCTTCTAAAAGTTTTTTCAAATATTCTTAAAAATCTATTAATTTGTATTCAGAAGAAAAAAATTATAATATGTAAGAAATTCAGTGAACAAACGTGTTTTTAAAATAAAGTAAAATAAAATCAAAAGCGATAAAAACTTTGATAGTTAAACGGCACTTAGTCTATTTAGCAAATTCTTTGACATGAGTTTTCTTCTCTAACATCATGGCTTGTGGTGGTAGCTCTTAGGTGTTTTGTTTTCCTCTAGATCTCATTTATATATTCTTATGATCGAATTTTAACCATGCAATCAAATTTTCTGTTTTGACATATAATATTGNATGAGTTTTCTTCTCTAACATCATGGCTTGTGGTGGTAGCTCTTAGGTGTTTTGTTTTCCTCTAGATCTCATATTCTTATGATCGAATTTTAACCATGCAATCAAATTTTCTGTTTTGACATATAATATTAAATAGAATGTGACACTTACAAAACCTGAATCATATGTTGTACCAAACTTAATGACGGGTCCTCCTGCTGCCTTGTCTATGGGAAAATCTCCACTCAACGTTGGAGGATAAGTGACGTTGTTGCTTTGGGAAGGTGCCTCTTGAAGGTATGAAGTAGCATTTTTTTATACTATGAATTGCTTTTTACATGCATATTTGGATGTATGAATATGGTCTATTGTCAGCGCTATTTTTGTTTGGAGGGAGTTGCCCGTAAGAACCTGTTGGTCACCAGAATCAAAATCTCGTCGTCCGCTTCGGAAGGACGTTTTAATTTACATATATATTTAGCTTTAGAAAAATATGAAATCAAACTGTCCTCATATTTTTCATAGTTTAAACGAAAGAGTGTTGTACCTCAAATCCTGTACCTATCCCGAAGGATAAACAGAAGACTTGAGGATGAGGCTCGATCAAATAAACTAAGGAATATATGACATTCGTTTGGTCTGCGAAACCCTTGTATATGCCAATAAGTTCTCCTATTTAATATAAAGAATTAAATAAAGTTTATATTAAGTTGGGTTCAGACATGCTTCCTATAAGGGCAAACACCTGTAGTTAATTACATTTTAAATGACCAAAATCACCTAAGAAGACTCTCGATAAAAATCAGGAAATATTATCTTCAAGGAGTTTCAAAGGGTAGGACTTTTCAATGAGATCGGACGTAGAGATGTGAAAGGGGATTGGTTCAAATTTGGAACATTTTATTGTAGAGTCCAAAGAAGGAAGAACTAGGGGATGTCATGGATCTAGAGGAGATCCCCGGTGACTTCCCAAGCTATTTTAATGTTTGGCTTCATTGATGAGAAGAACTATTTAGGTATTGCATCCTGTCAATTTTATTAGATAGGGCTTACATTCGTGTGAAACGATCACACAAATAGCCTGGAAGATGTGAGGATTTAGTCGTGACAGGCGACAACCTCAAAATCCTAAGACGAGTTAGGGCTTATAAAAGCCTAAAGATATGGTGAGGATTTACGTTGCATAAGCAAGCGACCTTAAAGTCCTATGGCTTTGTTGTTTAAGTTGGGGAAGACAGGTTTTGTTATTGAAGATGGTCGTGCTACCCATCATGATAGCTCCAAACTCCTTGCCGCGACGAGTTTGAGTTTTCTAGTGTGTCAAGTAATAATGTCAAATCAGGTGGCACTATGGTTGAAGTTCTTTAAATTTTATAGGGGTATGTTAAAGTTGATTAGAGCGACACCGGTTAGAATCCTACCTTTATTGTTCCGACACCACTATTTTCTATTGGATTCACTTAGTCCAAATGAACTTACTAAACTCAATTTAATGAGTTCTATAATTTCATTTGGACCGTGGGAAGCCTCGTTAACAACCGTAGGTTACCTCCTCCGAGGGATTTCTGATCATCCGATAGAGACATATTAGTTTAGTTGCAATTGTAGTTTTGTGTGATGTTTATGATTAAATTTTGAGTTGTTTTATATTTTAAATGTTGTGGCGATGAATTTTATCTTGATTGATTTTAGTTTTAGTTTTGGTTTTGGTTTTGTGGCTATCCTAATAGCTTTAGTTTTCATGCATTGTGACATCGTTGTTTAACATGCAAATTTGTGTAAGCATAAAAGTACAAGAAATACAACGCTGAAAACTGTAAAAGCGTACCTGGCGAGCCTTCTCGTTCCACCACCTGAAACTCAAAATGCATGTGAGGGCAGTTCATGTAGAAGCAAAAAAATAAGCTTTTTGTACTTTTCCTAACCCCTATGTCATATCTTTGGGGGTCCTTAAGAGTTTAATTAAAGATGATTTTATCAAGCAAAACATATTAAGTTTATTATTCTCTTCATTCCTATAATCCCGCATACTTTATTAGTCATAGCTCATTACTCTACTTCAACAGTACTCATTGCCTCCATTTTTTGTTTCTTTGTCAGGTAACCAGTTTTTCGCATACATAAATACAATATATGAAAGTCAATCTACAATCAACAACCGAGCCTGTGCCTAATCTGGGTCAGTGCATGCCTTTATAGTATGTTGTGTTTCCTTCTAATAAAGTAAGCCCTTACTTGGTCTACTTTTAGGTGTTACTAATATTGTTAATTGCTTCAAACTGTTTCTCATCGGAAGAATCCATAAATTGACTTATGAAATTTATAATAAAAATGATCTGTAGCTGTATGTGTAAAAGTTTATCAACTTTTCCTTCATTTGATATCGAGTTGTATTCACTGTCACCTTATAATCGCTTAACATTTGATTTGGATCAATTAGAGTGTATAGGCCTACAACCACTGATCCTAGTTTCTTCTAGGAGGCCAAGAACACACATCCTTTAGGAAGTAACAATCCTTTTTTTTAATCTAGTAACCTTCTTGCCAAGAAATGCCTCAAAGATCCTAAATCTTTGGTCACAAAGATTGATGAGAGGGAAGCTATCAACTGGTTTTTTTCATCTACATCAGCTTCTGTGAGATTGTCCATATATACAATCAGTATGGCTATCTTCCAATCATTTGAATGCCTGAAGAACATTATATGATCCTCTTTCCCTTGAGTATACCCTTGAATTTTAATAAATAGTGTAAACTTCTTAAACCATGGTCCATGTGACGACTTAAATATGTACAAGGGTTTTTTTAGTTTACACAAGTGTATCAAACTTCTCATTAAAACTCGATGTTACATGCATACCTTTCTTTCTCAAAGTCCCCACCGAGGAAGACATTTTTTATATTGAGCTATTGCAGTAGCAAGTCAAGATTAACTACATGTGACAGAAGTACCTTGATGGATTTTAGTTTTGTAATTGGAGTGAATGTTTCTAAAAATCAATTTCATATGTCCGAACAAATTTCTTAGCAACCAGTCTAGCTTTATATCATTCCCAACAGCCATCAGAATTATACGTGATTCGAAACGCTTATTTGCATCCGATATTTATCTTTTTTTTCTAGATAGTTCAACCACTTCCCATGTGCCATTTTTTTCAAAAGCTTTTATATATTCGAAAGAAGTCTCCTTCTACTCGAGAACTTTTAGAGTATTGTGCATATTTCTAGGAATCACCATATGCGATATTTTTTAGGTAAAAACACAGAATGTGGGTGAGATGTCTTCATATGTCATATAATGGGACAATGGATCTTGGTTAAAGACATTTCCCAGTGCGAAGGTTAGGCTCATTAGGCTTAGGACTGAAATTAGGATCATATTTAGGACCAGCAAACTTCAAGTTTGAAGATGAAGTGGACTGAATATGAGAAAAAAGACTAGTGAGGATTCCTAGACATTTGATTTTGTGTTGTACTCTATTGTGAGCAGAAGAGATAAAATGGTGACATTTTTGTCATTTTTTTCATGTTCCTTCATTGTTATGAACATCATGAGATGACATTGTAGTAACTATAATACTAACAAATTCGCCGTACTCACTCCTTATATAATATTGCCTGGGTTTTTGTTTGAATAATTACAGTTTGGAGCATGTTATTTTGGTATTATTTGTTTTGAAGAAAATTATGAAACTCAGTATACACTTTTTTGTTATATTCTTCCCCTTGAAGATGAGATGAAAAAAATGATTATAATTAAAAAAAGTTGACATCCATATTGACAAATATATTTTTTTTAAATTGAGATCAAAACATTTATACATTTTCTTTGTTAGGAGCATAACAAACAAACACCATTTTTAGCTCGAGGTTCAAGTTTTTCTTGATTATGAGTTTGGATAAATACAATACACTCAAATATCTTTAGCAGTAGGGAGGATGAGAGTTGGCTTTCTGGAATTTTTTTTTGGCGAAATATCAAAATGAGTTTTAATGGCAAATATCTTATTGGGTGTTCCTTTTATGAGCAGTGAGAACGATTTCATTCTAAAAATATTTAGACGATTGATAAATAGTAATGTCTAATATACATCCAATAAGTGTTTGTTTTTTTTNTATATATAGCAAAAAAAAAAAAATCTCTTTATTCAATTTAAAAATAAAAAACATTATTTTCATTCAATTTCTCTATCATTTTTATCATCGTTTCCTTCTTTCTAGTTCTTTCAAAACAAACATAGCCTTTGAGAAAACCACGAGGAAAGACCCTTTGAGAAAAAAAGGAGAAAATAAAAATGAAAATGTATGCCTTTTCCTATATTCAGTGGATTACAAATGCTAAGGCAAAATATTAAGATCATGATGCAAATATCATTGACTGATTATTGTCCTAATTGCCTAAATCATATATGCACCCCTGATCCTTCCAAATTTTATTTGCATTTTTTGTTCAACAACATTACACATTTGATCCAATCTTCCCTTTTTATTTATTTTCAGATAACAATTAGAATTCAAACACCAATGCATCTTCCAGTTTCACCACAACAATGTTTTGATGCGCGGAACTAAATTCTAAGGGAGCTTATCAGCTCAGATTTCAGCTCCCTGCAAAAGAAATTATATTGCACAGTTCTGCTTACAACTTCTTACACAATTTTGTTGGGAGCTGCTTTTGGTAATTTATTTACAGCAAAGTGATCTTATTTACATGTACATTAGAGTTAAGAATTGTTCAGGTGATTAAGTTCAATATTAATAGTGTCGTGTTGTTGAGAAACATTAAGAATATTAATTATGCAAGCTACAAATTTGCCTGTTTGTCTACACCTTGTATATGTAATATGGCATCTTGGTTGTGGAAGAATGTTGTAGTCCTGAACATAAACTCTTCAATGATGTAAAACATAAATATGGAAATACAACCAGTGCCTGCAGGATGCACGCCAGTGATTTGTGTTTGGAAAATTTTTATGATGATGATTTATGTTCAATCATCTTTATGTCATAATGTATGAATGAAATAATTTATTTTAAATTTTGTAATAATAATATTTTTTATTAGATGTTAAATTTTTGAATGTTATATGAAATATATGTTGAATTTAACGGCGTAAAATTGCGTGCTATGGGTTTAAAATTAAACGTTCATGTGCTCTCTATATGTAAATATCAAACTTTTAAGTGCTATGTTGGTAAAAAATCCCTAAAAATTTAAGTATTAATCATTATATAAGTATATGAGTCGTTGGATATGCATGAAAATCTCCCCCCTCCCTTTTTTTTTGGTGAAATAGCGCTTATTCAAATAAATCTCTAGCAGTAAATTTATGCAGCATTTACTTACATATCACCTAATTCCTATTTACATATTAAACACTTAAAATTTATTTTTTTTCATTTATACTACTTAAAATTTTCATATCACATCAAAAATATCACCGCTAACTCTTAAAAGGTGAATATGTTAGGTGATATGTCTGTAAAACTTGAAGTTTAGGCATTGGATATATAATATATAGGAATTGAGTGGTATGCATGCAAATCTTCCTAAATTTAGGGTCTATTTTGGTCAGCTGTAACTTATTGAATAATCTGCTGATAAGCTAGGTGCGGTGACTATTACAAATTTTTATTTTTTTTAAAAAGTCAGATTGTTGCCAATAAGCTCCCATCACATATAGATAGATGCAGTGTGAAAACATTGTTTTCTGTGTTTTGAAACGAATAATCAGCCAAAACACAGTTTATCCAAACAGGCCAGACACGTTTTCAAATCGCCACCGCACCAAATAAGCTGCCCCAAACGGGCCCTTAATATAATTTTGCTATTAACGAAAGTAAATATCTATAGCTTCCACAGGATTAATTCCATATTTGTTCACTAGTCTTTCAATTTATAGGCCCTCAAAGTTTAGAACACACCATCTTCATTAATGCATTTACCTTCACAATATAAATTTTCAGAAATAACAGAAACGCATAAAAAATAAAAATAAAAATAATTAAAAAAAAAATAAAGCAATATAAAAAGAAGACATTCCTATAGTGTAACATGCCCCCTTGTTATTAAAAGATATTATGGTACAATTTGATGCGTCAACAGCTTCATAAGCTTAAAAAACTTGTATTAAGCAAAAATGAAGCATAAAATGGTATGCAGAAGAAACAGCTGAAGATCCTGAACTAGGCCACAAATATCTCAGCAGATGGTTCTCTCAAGGTTCTAGAAACCAACTTATCATAATCCTGCAAAGATCAAATAGTAGCAAAGCAGAAATAATCATTATATTGGATAAGATTTTTGTTAAGTGTTTTCGAGATAAAATGCTTAATCATAAGGCTGGCATCTGGCATTCAAACTGAACTAGAGACAGACCATACAGTAAATGTTACCACAAGATAATTTACATATAGTAAATAATTTTACAAGAGGCATTTATATAGATACCGCACAATTCCTAAGCACTTACATTTCTAACACTTAAACATTACTTCTTACATTTATACCTGAAATATATCTTTTGATGCATAAGTAACTTGACATATATATATATATATATAAATTGAAGTTTAGGTGTTCACTAAGGTAATACATAAGAATTGGTATGTAAGTAAATCTTCAAAAAAAAAAAAAGATCCTTATTTGGTTGATGATAAGCTATGTTAGACATGCCAATAAATCAAAATCTTGAGCGGGATTTAAAAAATTTGGTGGAAAAAAAAATGTCAGCTCTAAGTTGAGATAAATTGAGAAAAATATTTGGTTGGTTTATCCCCTAAGTGCGGGCTCCGAAAATTTATTGTCTCACCCCCCTAAAAAAAATGACTAGAGAGTTTATGGATATCAATATTAACCTCTAATGCTATATCCAGGTTACTGATGTTATTATGGAAATAAGTATAGAAAAGCCAGCTTTATTATCTTAACTTTCCCATATTTTTTATCCTCCAATCATGACATATTGTTTAAATAATGTGACGTTTCTTCGATTAAAAAAATAATAAAAATGGGCAATCAAGCCCTAAATAATTGTGTTAAAATTTTATAAAAAAGTACTAAATATTAAATATAAAACTTTGCATGCTTGACTCTAAATCGTTTATGTTCTCTTTCCATTGTCTCACAAAATACATTGAGTTTGGACTCTTCCCCTTTCGGAGATTAACTACGGTTTATAATTGACAACATCAGCCCCATGTGATGGCCCGAGACCTTGACATTAAATCTCGAAATCCGATCACATTTTAAAGTTGCTAGCTCAATGTCGGCTCTTCATACAACTAGCAACTTACATGTAGTTACTGAGAATTGTAATAGCAAATTTGACACTCTTTGTCATGATCACTGACCTCTAATCCGGCTCTTTGCATGAGCTACAACATCCATCTTTAGTTTTTAACACCTTGTTAACCTCCATATTAATCATCAATAAGTAGCCCTCCTCTTCTCTATTTTCAAATAATAGATTTGGTATCGATTTTCTTTCAGTTAATATGATAGAAGTTTGGTGCAATTCTAAATATCCATGACTTTTAATTCAAATGATTATATTTAATGGGACAGCATTTTATTTATGATTATTTGGGGTGTTATGGTCATTATGATTTATGGCTACTAACTGATCCATTGATGATTGCCTTAGGTTTTTAAGATATAAATGTTATAATAACATTTGATATGTGTCTCGCCCATTTTTTTTAATAAAAGACATGTCCTGCATTCGTGGGCATATTGGAGCATCCCAATCAAAGAAACTTAAATAAAAATGTGCAGCTTCCTCCTAAAGATGAAGCATAATTGAGTTGCCTACGAACATAACAATAAAAAAAATGAAAGGGCTTATATTTTGGAACATCGAGTACTCAGGTCATCGAAGAAGTTCACCAAATTATGACTGTGTTGCACGAGGAGAATGTTATGGATGCCAACTGATAGAACATATGGCAAATTTAGATCAGCTGAGAAATCCTAAAGAGTTATAATTCAAATAATTAAGCACAAGCGAGATGTTACAAGGAATGTGTGATATGAGATTTGTTGAATCAGAAAAATAGAAAAAGCTATAGGATTGATGACTCCCCGAGTGGGAGCCACTTGAAGTTAGGACTAACAACACCATGGAACTACCCATCTTAAAGACGACAATGGAGATGAGGCTCCCTATTCCTCAACAACTAGAGGGGTAATTCTTAGAGTGGACTGACAATGTTCTAAAGAATGCCTTGAAAGGACAGGACAAGGGAATGGGACTTACAATACCATCCACGATAAGTGTCCTATGAATCTAATGCAAGTAATTAAAATATAAGAGATTAATCTTCCACTATTTGAGAAGATGATCACATAAAGACCTACAACCTAACCAGGGGATATTGAGACGCCCAACAGTAAGTCTTATATCCGCCAGATAGGGAATTCCTCTAAAATTCACTTCTGAGAACTTTAAAACCATGTTGCTTAGGTCTCAATGTCGTACAAGATAGACTAGTTGGCAGGAAATGGGTCTTATAATCTTTCCTTACATGCAAGATGACCCGACATGAATATAAATATGAATGCAAATGATGATAATAATATTAGTAATCTACATGAAGAGGTGTGCTTAGCTTCTTGTGCTTAGGACATGTGCATTAAGCAGCGCCTAAGTTGAGCAAGCTCAAAAAATTGTTCAAGAAGTCATTCGGTGCTGAAGCCATAATATAAGTGCATGCGAAACAGGAAGCTAAAGAAGAGATATATTGCTGATCCTTAAAATAACATCACATTAAAATCATATTTGGCCTATAACTACCATATTAAAAGTAGCATATCATGATTGCAGTTCGATCATTTGTTAATTAAAATGAGGTGTACAATAATTCATTATTCATATCCTTTTTCTCATTCAATAAAAATCATTCTTCATATTTGTTTGAAAAACACACATATTTATTTGAAAGACATCCAAATTTGAATACGTTGATTCAGCAATTTCTAATAAAAACACATCCAAATTTGAATACGTTGATTCAGCAATTTCTAATAAAAACAAAATATCACATGCATCATCATTATAGTCTTATCCCAACAATTTGGGTCCGCTTTATAAATCACTATTCATCATTCCTTTTTATCAAGTTTTGCAATTTGTGTTTTCTTGTATATAAGTTTTTTTTAATAGCAGCATAGTACATGCAACATCTACATTAGATATTTGCATTTGAGGTTTAAAGAAGAAATCGAAATATGTGTTTACCTGGACAATGGCATTTGCGCAAAGTTTACCAGATAAAACAGCACCTTCCATAGAGGCTAAATACTTCTGCTTTGTGTAATCACCAGACAAATAGAACCCTTCAATAGGGGATCTTTGTAATGGGCGACATGGTTCACAGTTTGGAACGGTTTTGTAAACAGATCTGTCAGAGCATGGTGTACGTCGATGAACAGCATTTAACCAAAGTTTAGAAAACTTCTGGTTTTCTAATTTAGAAATAACAGTAGTTTGATAGTCGTGACAAGAAGTTATAATTATAATAGTCATGAATGGTGAGAAAATATTAGCAAATGTCATATAAATACACTGTGTACAGAGTTTAATGGTCATTATTGCAGTCTGTACTGAGATGAAAAGAAAAAAAAAAGATCTGCATGCTACGCATGCATAAATCTTTGCTTTAAATGATTTAACTAATTAACATATTTCTTAATGCAACTTTTATGTGAAACAGTTTAAATTTCTCAAGCTTGTTTGTAGTTGAATTTTGTTATAAAATTCATTTTGATTCTGTACTTTACCATATTTAATAGCAGTTATATTTTAGCTTATACTTACCAAAAACTAGAATCCTATTGCAATTTCTGCATTTTAAATTTATTTCTGCACAATTTTTGGTTGAATTCATAATAAAAAAGGGCATACAATTGTATGAAATATCATTTTGTGATTTCGGAAGGGGTTGATGTATGCAGCCTTGCATAATGTAATCATTTCTTCAAGCCTCTCCTATTTTTTGTAAATTCATCCTTAGAATGAATGTTGACGCAGAGTTTCTACCAGAACAGCACCTTATATTCTAAAGAGAAATAACGAACATATTTAATTTATGATTTTAGAACTCACCTTGGTGTTTTGACAACATGATACTTCAAAATCTTTGCTTTACTCTGATCAGCAGCAATTTCGTCAGGGAATAATGTTTCCAACTCTTTCATGGTAGCAGCAATAATATCATTATCACTACGTGATATCCATTCTTCTGCTGGCGCGAAGACTAACTCGAGCATGGATCGATTTGGATCATAATACTCCTGAATGAATAAAAAACAAACAGTGAAATCACGGTCGTAGCTCCCAAAAGAAACTAGTATCCCCAATAACCTTGTTAACATTACAGGTGCATATTTTTAAGGAATACAGGACAAACTTGAAAAGGTTACAATAGCAATTTTTTAACTAAAATAACTTGTTAACATATTTAAACCAATGATAATAGGCAGATTTATGAATCACGAAACTTAGTTTCATATAGCAGTAACAATGTTTTTATTTAAGGCCCAATCATTCAAAGTTTGGAATTCTCAATACTTAAAAAATGCTGAATACTAGAAAAATACAAATAGAAGATATTTTCACTCAATACAAGTATAATGCTCCGAAAACCC
>JXCR01142850.1:530590-548058 GCA_002079205.1 Phalaenopsis hybrid cultivar | reverse complement strand
ATATATATATATATATATATATATTGAAGAAAAATAGGACCGCTTGGCACCTCAAGAAAACCAAGAACTGCACTGCGGAACATCTAAAGAAAACCAAGAACTGAACTGCCGAAAAAGAAAAAACAATAAATGTCAAACACAACCTTGACAGCCGAAGAAGAGTGAAACCATAGTAAGCAAGAAAACAGGAAAAAGAAATGAAAAACCACAACAAAGATAATAAGCAAACAAGAAACAAAAACACCCAAGAATTACGTGGTTCGGTCCATAGGACCTACATCCACGGGAGTGAAATCAACCATCAAATCCACTAAGGCAATAAAAAAGAATTATAAGGCTTTTACATTGAGGAATGAACACTCATCTTGTCATGATCTCTCTCTAGAATCTCCTCGATATAAGATCTCCAAGATCAATGAGCACTCATCTCGTCATGATCTCTCTCTCGAATCACCTCGATACATGATTAGCAAGATCCTCTCTCTCAATTCTTGAAGCCTCTCCTCTTCTTTCTCTTATCAATTGATTTGCTTTCCCTTGGGTCACCTCTCTACAAGCCCTCCTCACTATTTACAACAAATGAGCCTTCCACAAGCAGACCCGGTTCACCAATTGGAAGCTTCCATAATTCTTTAATAGCTTTGATGGAATTACAAGTCTGCCCCTTATCTTAGTTTAGTAATTGTGAGTTATTGTAACAATTCTCCACCTTGAGTCTCAATTACAAAATCTTGAATAGAGATTCTCTCCACCTAGCCCCGAGGGGCCCTTAGCCCTTGCTCTTCTTTCCTTGTCTCGATCTTAGTTTGTTCTAACCGTTTCTTGAATCTTTTTTGTCTGATCTTCCTCTCATGACAAGACCATCTCCGCTAATTTCCTCATTCATGTCAGTCGTGAACCCTATCCAGGATGTCGTTCTTCTCTTTCTCGGACATCTCGGCCGACAATGCCGCCGGCCTTTGCAAAGCTTCTACAACACCTTGCTGCACCAATAAAACTCTCATCTTGACACTCCACAAGCCGAAATCATTTTTTCCGGTGAATTTCACGAGGTTAAATTTGACGGTTCCCATTGTCGTGGCTAGGATTCCCACAGATGACGTCAATTGTTGAAGAAAAAATAAATGAAGCTACCAATTCCCTTGAAGAAAACCAAGAACTGGACTGCCAAATATGAAGAAACAATAAATGTTGAACACCTCCTTGACTGTTGAAGGGGAATAAAACTGCAACATGCAAGAAAACAGGGAAAATAAACGAAAAACTGCAGCAAAGATAATATGCAAACAAGAAACAAGGACACCCAATAATTACGTGGATCGGTCCATAGGACCTCATCCATGGGAGGAAAATCAACCATCAAATCCACTAATGCAATAAAAAAGAATTACAAGGTTTTTACATTGAAGAAACGAGCTCTTATTTTGTCATGATCTCTCTCTCTCGAATCTCCTCGACATAACATCTCCAAGATCAATGAGCTCTCATCTTGCCATGATCTCTCTTTCGAATCACCTCGATACAAGATCTCCAAGATAATCCCCCTCAATTCTTGAAGTCTCTCCTCTTCTTTCTCTTACCAATTGATTTGCTTTTCCTTGGGTCACCTCTCTACAAGCCTCCCTCACTATTTATAACAAATGAGCCTTCTACAAGTAGACCCGGTTCCCCAATTGAAGCTTCCATAATTTTTTAATAGTTTTGATAGAATTACAAGTTTGCCCTTATGTTAGTCTAGTANTATATATATATATATATATATATATATATATATATATATATATATATATATATATATATATATAAGATAGATAAAGAGAATCCTGTTAGTCCTTTTGTAGGTATAACTTATCATAAACATGCCGAAAGATGCAACTCCTTTAGAAACTTCTGAGCCTACGAAAGGCAAGTTGTTGACAAGTGCAATACTTTACTGAATTAGATTCATACAAAAAAGATAGATAACATAATCTCTTTACAGATTTAGTTGGAGCACAGCCAAAAGAAAATTGAACAGACCTTTTAAGCACAATAAGAATTTACCTTTCCTCCCAGAACATCTCTGGCCTCTAATAAAATAGGTTTATGGCCAGCATCAGCAAGGTATTTTGCTGTTGATAGACCAGCCAACCCTCCAGAAAGAAACAAGATCAAATCAGCTTCAACAGAAACACAAATAATCCAGTAAAAAAATTCTTATCACCCTTGATAAGCACCATTTACCTGCACCAGCAATTACCACTTCTAGAGGTTTCTTGGGACGTAAACAGTCACGAAAGGATGAAGATAGCTTCGCAGCTTCTAAGAAGTTGATAGTGCTTTCAAGTTTAGGTCTTGGATAATCCATGCAGAAAACCTGCACATATAGATATGGATATAGTCCTTTTGCGCATATATTTACGGAAAAACAGCTATCTATACTAATTTTTTTAAGAGAACCTCCAAGGAACCATTTTTAGGGCTTGATTTCATTTTTGAAAACTCTGGAATTGGAACTTCAAATATGCATCCCACGTAATCACTATTTCTTGATGCCCTTAACTTGTTCCATCTAGGATCCGTATCAATTGAACATCTTCTAACAGGACTTGCATCCCACAAGCTTTTCTTATTGATTGCAAAAAATTGAGGGCCAGCAGAAATAAATCCAGTAAGATTCATATTCGGAACGCTCATAAGCAGTTCTACAGGACGCGGTGACTAAAATTCCACCAGCCTAAGAAAACAAATATCAGATAGCAAGCAAATATCAGTCACACCACTCTACAAAACCATTAATCAAATCCAAATTACACAATAAACCAGTATCAGGATGATGACTATAAAAATTAAAAACAACTCAAGTTGAAGGATTTAAGCATTACAAACTGGTTGCAGCTTAGAACACATGCAAGCGAGCACAATTACAAACTCGATACTAGAAAACAGGGAAACATGCTAAATTCGAAAAAAAAAACAAATTCATCAAAACAGTAGGATATGCATGTCCCATCTTCAAATGATGTTGCTTTTCTCATCCAAAGCAGATATTAAATTGAACTCATAGAATGAGTAAATATTGGCCATAAACCACCCCAAAAAGAGGACAGAGAACCGATTCTTACCAATTTCACATGGATAATGATGCCTCGACCGATATAGCAAGCATGGTGGAGTTGGGTGGTTCCTGAGATTAAAAAGCGCTGAAAGCGAGAGCCTGGAGAGAAGGCTTTGGAAGCTCAGCGAGAACAGGGTTATGCGATTTCTTACAAAAAAAAATTTAAAAAAAGAGAGAGAAATTAGCGGTGGGGAGTTTTTGAGGTTCGGCGAGACGGCGACCGCCGTCCGAAGAAACATGGCTCCTGTCCCAAATCCACATTTTTTTTTCTCCAGTGTTTAGTTTGC
This sequence comes from Phalaenopsis hybrid cultivar, assembly GCA_002079205.1. NCBI lineage: Eukaryota > Viridiplantae > Streptophyta > Magnoliopsida > Asparagales > Orchidaceae > Phalaenopsis > Phalaenopsis hybrid cultivar. The sequence goes on along the minus strand of JXCR01142850.1, from coordinate 544,674 downwards.
TAAAAAATAAATGCAACTTGAAAGTAACATAATGTAGGGCCCGTTTGGGGCGGCTTATTGGGATGCGATGACAGTATAAAAACGTTGTGGATGTGTTTGAAAAACACGTTCGACATAGATTATTCCTGCTGCTCATACGCACCTACGAGATTTCGTTAACAGGAGTCGCAGGGAATGAGCCGCGTCCTGCTTCTACTTCACGTGAAAAATTTCTTTGGTGCCTCCTCGCCCTTGCTCTCGCTGGTTCCTTTGTCTCTAGTAGGAGCAGATCGGCTTACCTTCCTCGATAATTTTTGGTTTCTGGTAGGAGCGGATCAGAAGAATGAGGAACGGTAGTTTCAGTGGTCACTGTAAACTGCAATCCCGTCATCGCCTTCCCAGCTAGCTCTAATGGCGACAGTATCGCGAAGTTTCGTTCACTAAGGCAATCGTTTTGGGTGAAACCGGGAGGGATCGCGAAGGTTCGTTCACGAAGGCGATCGATTTTGGGCGAAACCAGGAGGGGGAGGGTTTGGGCAGAGATGAAAGTTTTGTGAAAATAAATATTAATTATAATAGATAAATTTACAGATGTATCAAAATTTTAATTATATCATAATTTTAAGAATTTATAAATAATTATATCAAAATTTTAATTATAATTAATTTGTATATCATCAATTTAATTATAATAGATAAATTTGTATGTAATTACTTAATACTTGATCAATGAATAAAAATATATCAAAATTTTAAGTTATTTAATAAGTTTCCAAGAAATTCTTCATTTATGTAATTAATAATTGATTAATCAAAATTTATTAGCTAATAAATTAATAGTTTATAAAAAAATAAATGATTACATACAGTTATGTTACAAATAGTTTCACCAAACAGAGACAGAATTGACATTTATCCAGCAACAATTATCATTAAGCTATTCTCAATAAGTTTCCCCAAACAACAAACCAGCTTATTCTGAAAATCTGCAGATTATCAAATTATCAGAATAATCTATTTTTCAGACAAACCCGTAGTTGAAATTTAATGTTTTTGGAATTTTTTGTTATTATTTGGTTTTATAAAATGTAAATACAAGAAATTATATTTTTACGTAAAATATGTATGGTGATAGTGATGACAACAATTGATGGTTGTGACGATTGCGTCGAGTGATGTCATGCATATGGTGGTCGCCACATAAACAAGCAGTCGGTGATAGGTGGCAAGCAACAGGAAGACGACCTTTATCTGTAGGTGGCAGGTGGCTTGCTGGCAACAACTAGCAAAGACCCTCAGAAATAGTTGGTGGAGACTTTCAAAAGTAGTAGGCGAAGACCGCCTATAGTGGCAGGGCAACGACAACATAGTGCATTTTATGTGTTTGGAAATTGCCCAAGTCTAACGAATTCATAATACCTAGTTTTGAACTACATGGTGAATTACAAATTCATCGAAATTGTTACATTGATTTCTATATTCATTGAACGAAACATCATAATTTTGAAAACTCTTAAACGCAAGAACTTATCTGGATGCGACATTGTAGCTGCTACAGTACTGCTCTTCCTTTTTTCTAATTGATCCTCTACTTTTTTTATTCCCTTTCTAATTTTATTCACCTATTCTAATTCCTTGATATTCAAACTACTATTACTTATTATAAGTATGTTGTCTTAGGGTTTTGTTTTTTTTCCAGATTTTTAGATTTCTGTCCAAGCCAACTGTTCGGGCTATTTTCCCTTCTAGAGTTGTATCTGATGACAAAGAGGTGCTCAGTCTGTAACTAGCCCGAAGCAGTGATCTTCTCCAAAGATTCGAGAGGGTGCTCAAGCTATAACTCAATCTTTGGGAGATATTTATCCCTTTTCACTTCTACGCGTGCTACCACTGCTTGTTGCCAGCCTCCTCCCAGCAAGCCACCCTTAGTAGTCCATCATACAGTCCCACAACATCAAGTCGTTAACCACCTTCTAGCATGACCTCCGCTTCATCTCTCCCTTCTGGGCCTGACAATCTCCTCTAGAGAGTTATTTTTGTGTTTTGTCTTGTTTCTTCTCTTATTTTTTAGCGTGGTCATTGTTGTGTGTTGTTTACATAATTTTATTGTTTTATGCTAAGGATTCCTTGTAGTACTTTGAATTCAACAATAAAATTTGTTGTTCGGGCTTAGCTTAGGTTAACTCTGGTATTATTTTCTATCAGAGTTAGTCTAACCCTAGTCTTATCATAGGGTTTCTTAGAGTCCGCCAAAGTTTATTTTTTTTATTTCTTCTATCTTTCTTTTCTTTTTTCCTTCCCTTATTTACTTTTTTCTTTTTCTTCTTTTTCCTTCTTTTTTTCCCCGTTTCTCTCTTAAGTTCCAAATCTTCAATCGTGCCCCGGAGGAGATAACCAGAAATGAAATACAATGGGAAATATGTCATCTGCAATAGAGGTTAGCAGAGATGGAGGATGGAACCCAGGGAAAGATTATCTTTGATCGCAATCTGGAGAGTCGAAAGAGGGACCGGGACGAGATCTGAATCTGTTCCATAGGGAAGACATCAATGATGACGAATACCGAACACATTACTTCGAAATTCAATATTAGAGGAGGCTGAGAGACGAGTTTTTTTTTTTTTGAAAAAAACATACCGTAATTTTCTAGCAACCACCGTAGGTAATCAGATATGGTGAGAAAATACAGCTTTTAATTGTAATTTTTTAAGAACACAGACAGAAAAAAATTTTACCAAACATGAAAAACAGCAGCGCTACATCGCACCGCCGCCCTAAACGCTCGCACCCTATGTTTTTATAATAAATTTAATTTAAATTTAATATCATGTATTTTTTGAAATTTTAGTTTATTTATTTATTCCAAAAGATCATCTAAAATTCTATATAGCAACTTGTACCTATTTAATAAGCGAAGTTTTCTTTTTAAGTTAATTAATGTACAAATAATTAAAGTACTCCTATGCAGTATTTTTACTGTTCTACTCATTAAACTAATTTGTTTAGTTAATTATTATATAATTAGATCGGAACATTTATTATTTTAAATAAAAAATTAATTGCTATTAGCCTCATTAACAACATCTAATATTTTCTTAAAGCTAATTCATAATTTCTAAGACTATTTTTCTACTTTTTTATTATATTTCACTAAAAAAAGTAGCATTTATTTAATTAATTCGTATCTATTTTTAAATTGATATTTTAATCAATAACTCTACAGCCAATAAAAGACTAAGGGTGTGTTTGGGGCAGCTTGTAGTTTCAGGAAAAAAAACTTATCCTAAAACGCAGCATGCGACTTGCGTTTAGTGCTAAAATGCAACCGCGCTAAAATGCAACCGCGTTTTCGGATAAACAGGTAAAACACGCGATTCAAACGGTACCGTAGTGTTTTTAAAAACGCCCCCGCACTTATAAGCTGCCCTAAATGGGCCCTAAAATATTATGACATGCATCGTCTAATATAAATTGGTCTAAAAATCAGTCCTTAACTATATTAATTAATTAAATTAATTTATTTTGCAAAATTTCTTTTAATCATTGTAGCGTGATAAAAAAAAATATTTACTGTATTATGGTGATAATTTAATGTGTTAGTGTTGCCTCAAGATTCAACACACAAAAATAAAATAAAAATCATAAGAAGTGACACTAAGATTTTTCTCTTACAAAAAACGTATAAAGAGAAAAAAAATATGGGGCTTAACCAAGTTAAAATAATCTTTTATGTAATATGGAGTACATAGCTTAACTCTCACATGTATCGGGAAGATTGTATTACAAAAAGTGATGATCTTAGCTTTATAATAAAGTTTAGCTATAATAGTCATAATTGAGCTGCAAAAAATTTAATTTGTGGCAAAAAAAATAGAAGTTGTTTGCAACAGTTATAATTGGTGACTATAATGGTCGTAGTTGGTTGTATTCATTGTTGGTGGTGGTCGAAAATGACTATTGGTAGCATGCAAAAAACTCTAGGGATTGGAGATAATCAGCTTCAGAAAATCCTTTATTCAACTGTCATTTTCATGTTTTTTTAAAAAAATATTAAATAATTACTCTATTTAAATGTTGCACATAAAAAATGTGTCAGTGTTAATCCTGGGGAGATTTAACGGGTAAGAAGAAAGAAAGTAGACAAAGGAGGGCTCATCAATAGAAGGCCAGGAGGGCCCACAAATAGAAGAGAACCACTTATCCGACCAGATATAGCTGTCCTAGTGTAAGCAAGCATGACCAAAGCTGACCAAGTCATGAGGACCACCGAATGACTTGAATCCAAGCCGTTTGACCAGTAAGAAGACAAAAAACATAAAAAAAAAACCACTACACAAAAGATGATTCAATACAATCGATTACATGCCATCTGATTCGATTTGAGGAAAGATCCAGTCCCTCGATGTGAGGGCATCTCATCAAGGATTATGAATTAATAATGCAACAAGAAGTCTTATAATCATCCCTCAGGCTTTTCTCGTTGGAAAGTAAGCTACCTATCAAGTTACGGTGATTCACCATATGCTCAATAAACTAGCATCGCTTTACCGACAAGAGTTCCCTATCATTGATCGAGGGTATACAACTAGATTAGAACAATAGATCGACAAATCCCAGTTGATTGAACCAATCCTACCTATTTAAAGTCAATCAAGCTTAGTAGACCGACAATGCCGGCTCAGCCATGTTAACCAAACCGGCTATACCGAGCAGAAGACAAACATGTTCGGCCGACCGAGCCAGAGAGCAGCAGAGCGATAGACTCGTGCATGTAAAGTATTGAGAATACTCTATACAAACCCATTAAAATAGGGACAAAAATGTGATATCTTCATATTGTACCATCTCTCTTATAAATATATATTATTTCATGAATAAGACAAGACAGAGTACTGTGCACTTCTCTCCCTCTCTCCCTCCCTTTTTATGCTCTATTCCTTGGTGTGTGATTCACGTACAAATCAGGATTCAACAAATGCATTATTTTTTCTTCATTTAATATTATATTACATATGAAAAATTTTTTAATCTTCAATAATCATTTGCTAGCTTCCATTTCTTCTTCGATGAGCTGTCCTTGTTGGTCATGTTAATGCCTTGTCTTGTAAGCTCTTGACATTGATTCCCTCACACATTAGCACCTACTGCAATTTTTTTTTTTTTGAACTTTCCCATCAACAACTTCTTTAGCTTGAGCTAACAAACCAACTCATGATCCGAACTTGAACTTTGGGCATGACTTGAGCTCAAGCTCAAACCAGTAAAAACAAGAGTCAAACAAGAGTTTAGTATAACCACGGGTGTAACCGGGTTGAGGTAATGCCAATCATATTTTATTATTTAAATAGCAAAATATATACTTTAGCCGCTTGTTTGAAATCACTTAATAACCTCATAAGAGTTTAAAAATGCTAAAATTTTGATATGTTAACGTGATAAGTAATCCAATAAAAAATCAGTAAAAAAATAAAAAATAAATCATTATAAGTTTAATAGCAATAAAAAGAATTCAGTGTATCGGCTTGCCAGAAAGGTTGAGCGGAGCTTCTGAGCATAGAAGCGAGGAAAAGAGAAACTATGCAGAGTGAGTCATAACCAGGCATGCTAGAGAGGCGAGTGAGACACGAGGCAAAGCAAGGGTGACCAGAGCAAGCCCTACGTCCTTAAAGTAGGAGGCAAAGCCAAAAAAATATTTCAATAGAGGCATAAATTAATAATATCAAAATAACATCAATTTTTTTATCTAGACATGAAATTACTATTGACTATTGTACTTTTCTTTTAATTTTTAATCTACAATTGATAAGAATATGCTAATAAAAAAGATAAAAAAGAATATACTTTAAAATTCTTGAATCATCATGTATTATCAATATTATAATCATTTACAATATAACATGAAAATAATTTCATAGTTTTTAAACCTAATATATTTGATTTATGAATTTGTTTAAATGTCCATGCTACAAAAAAAAACTTTGAGCTAGTCATTGTTTTTCATATGTCTTTGAGGACTATTTCCTTTAATATAACATGAAAATAATTTCATAGTTTTTAAACCTAATATATTTAATTTAATTTTTCATTGTATATTTTTACCGTTTGAATTTTGGTGCAGTCAGAGCAGAGCAATAATCTGTCTAATTACTCGATGCTAAAATGGAGAGTCCAATGGCAATAATGGATGTAGATGAAGATTAACAATTGTTGGAAGAACTCGAGCTGAAAGCTCTTAACTTAAGCCGTGTTGGACTTTGTATGTGCTTGTGTTTCAATACTTCATGGTCCAATTACTCGATGGGTGTGGGCGCCGGGGGGGCCATGGCAACTTTTGGACAACAATAGAACTGGATTTTTGTTAGCAGCAGATTTGTTTATGAATGGTCAGAAAGAAAAATCTGTTGGTTCCAATATCATTGTCGCCATGGCAACTTGGAGAACAATAGAACTGGCTTTTTGTAGCAGTCATTTGTTTATGAATGGACAGAAAAAAAAATCTGTTGGTTCAAATATCATTGTCTCCATGGCAACTTGGACAATAATAGAACTGGTTTTTTGTTAGCAGCAGTCATTTGTTTATCAATGGACAGAAGGAGCCTTATCGGTAGAAGTTAATGGAGAAAATTTTGAAGAAAACTCTACAGAAAACTACTACCATACGATTAACATTATTCCTTCTGCATGACCAAAACAAGTTGCCCCACAGAAAAGACTATATTTCTCATAATTTTTTTGAACTTTCTATCCTCCTTTGTACTAAACAAGCTCCTAATGGATTCAATGCTGCTTGCCGCGCTTGTCCTTATTCCTCTGTTCTTCCTGCTGGTAGAAAGAAGTATAGGGAAATCAATCTCAAAAAAAACACCTCTGCTTCCTTCACCTCGCAAGCTTCCTTTTATCGGCAATCTCCATCAAATGGGCTTGTTACCTCACCGCTCGCTCTTCAAGCTTTCAAAGAAGCATGGGCCCATCATGCTTCTACAGCTAGGCAGCGTCCCCACTCTTATAGTCTCATCACCTTCTGTTGCTCGAGAGATCGTCAGAAAACATGATCTCATATTTGCAAGCCGGCCTTCACTTAAAGCATCAAGGATGTTGCTGTACAACAATAATGATATAGCCTTTGCCCCTTATGGAGAATATTGGAGACAGATAAAAAAGGTCTGTGTAACCAACCTCCTTAGCTTAAAAATGGTAAAGTCCTTCAGTCTAGTCCGTATGGAGGAGGTGTCTTTAATGATGGAAAGAATTTCTCGGATAGCTTCGACCAATAAGGGAGTTGTATGCATGTCTGAGATCCTGAATTCATTGACATGCAACGTCATTTTTAAATCTCTTTTCGGGTCATCGTTAAGCAAAGAGAAGAGAGAACATCTTTGCGAGTTTATTCGTGAGACTGCTGTTTTGTTTGGTGAAGTTTTCCTTGAGGACTATTTCCCCGGTTTGAGATGGTTGGATGTGCTCACGGGATTGGAAGGGAAGCTTAGACGGCAATTTGAGAAATGGGATGCTCTTTTTGGGGACCTTCTTCAGGATCATATTCATCGATTCAATGACGGAGAGATCACGAGCAATACTGATTTAATTAATCTGATGCTCCAGCTACAGAAAGATTCAAGCATGGAGTTTGTCCTCACAAATGAACATATAAAGGCAATTTTGTTGGTATGTATTCTTAACATGCAATTGCTAATGGTAGAAAACTTCAAATTTCTGCATAACTATTTGTAATTAGATAGGTTGCCGCTTATTTTAACTTTTCTATTAAATGCTTCTCTTGTAGCACCAATTAGATTCTATTTCTAGGGAACTCAAACAGTAATGTTTTGTGTTAATCTTAAAAATTAAATGCTTTTATTTTATAACAAACTGAAGACGTGAAATCCCTCCGTGCTCTGAAAGGATGTGATTGCTGGAGGATCTGACACATCCTTCGCCACTCTTGATTGGAGCATGGCTGAGCTCATTCGAAATCCAGATGTAATGAAAAAGGTACAAAATGAAGTGAGAGAAATAGCTCATGGAAAGGAAATAGTCGAGGAGAAAGACTTGGATAAACTGGACTACATGAGGGCTGTCATAAAAGAAGTTCTTCGTCTGCATCCGCCTGTTCCATTACTCCTCCCTCGGGAGTCATTACAAGACTGTCAAATACAAAAATATCACATTTTTAAGGGGACCAGAGTCCTTATCAATGCATGGGCTATTGGAAGAGATGATGTTTACTGGAAAGAAGCACAAGAGTTTAAACCTGAGAGATTCCTGGGCAGTGATGTGGACTATAAAGGTAATGATTTTCACTACATACCATTTGGCTCTGGTCGCAGAATTTGCCCTGGAATGCAGTTTGCAATCGCCATTGTTGAGCTTGCTTTGGCAAATCTCTTGCATCGCTTCAATTGGAAACTACCGAGTGGCTTTTCTTGTGATGGCATGGACATGCTCGAGGCGGGAGGAATAACATCTGTAAGAAAAGAAAAGCTTGAATTGGTTCCAATAGCAATAAAAATTACTTGAAAATTTACCGCTCATCTTGTCTAAGCACCACAATTTTAGCATTTCATGTAAAGCAAGGTATTGATGACAGCCGGAACTTATGATGTCATTTCAAATGAATGTATAATAAACGGTTCGGAGAGAATAAGTGTAGCTTTTGTTTGCCTTTTGATGAAAATAAAGAAAGCACCTATTACAGAGCTAGAGAACCTGTTGCGCAACATGTTTTAAGGTTTAAATGTTTGGTTTGTTTATGTCTGGGTTTCGACAAAACTAACAAATTAAAAGGACTAAATATAGGGAGTGTTTGTTTTCACTCGTGAAGGAATTTAAAGTGAAAGTTATCATATGATATGTGTTCTATATAATGTAACATTTTTTATATCTAAAAATAATGCATCACGTCTTATAAAGAGGATCCGAACCGGTTGGTTCAACCGGCCACATATCTGATTTCAGGTAGCATAAAAAATCACTCTCATATAGTACAATCTAAGGAGCCATTTCCGAACCGGTTGGTTTAAACCTTTTCCTGCAACCGGCTTCAACTCTGACGAACCATTTGGCAAATATGGTAGAATCTTGCTATTTTTTTTTTTTAAATTTAAATAGTAAAAACAATTATTTGTTTTGTGATGTGGGATTAAAGAAAAAAAAGATAAACTGTGCAAAATAACAAATATAATTCACTATAATTTATTTCGAAGAGATTCAATTTACATGCATGCCATCCAATTTTAGGTAAACAATTGGGCATTTACATACATACCACCCTATTCTAAGTAATATTCATATCTAACACCTAATCTCTATTTTTTTATATTCATACTATTCAAATCAACATCTTATTACTTATAAGAGTGGATCTAATAAAACACAAATTGATTATATTCTTACGAGAAGAAGAGATCTTCATGATTGTAAAGATTGTAAAGTCATTCCAAGTGATAATTTAAATACCCAACATCGTTTATTAGTTTTAGATTTTAAGATTAAGAGTTGTAAAATAAAAAATACTAGGGCTCATAATTGCAGAATTCGAACTTGAGGAATCGCCGAAATGTTTCATGCGAACTTCCTCAGCCAAAATCAAATCATGAATATCATCGTATTTTAGTTTAGATTTACTTGCAGAATTGCTAACTGTTATCCTCATGACTTCCAAACTATCTGAAAATGAAGCCAACAAGATCAGTGCACATATATCATCATCAAAATCAATTTACAGAAACGACAATTGATTTGTGATAGTATTGAAATCATTCAGGTGTTGAGCAACAGAAGCACTTTCCACCATCTTAAAATTGTATAACTTCTTCATCAAGTGTACCTTGTTATTTGCCGATGACTTTTCATACACACCTAATAAGACTGTCATAAGATCTGCAGTCTTCATTTTCCTGCCTATGACTTTTCATACACACCTGATTACCACGATAGGGTCAATCAAATAACCCTCAGAACTTGTCGATCCAATAAATTCCATTCAGCCTCATCGGTCCTTTAGGGTATTTTCCCCAATAATGGAAGATGAAGTTTCTTCCCATAAAGATAATCCTCTATCTGCATTCTCCAATAACCAAAATCTGTGCCATCAAACTTCTTGATCCCTGAAACCTTCACTTCATTTGTAGCCACCATTCTTCATCAGATCCGAAACCATGCTCTGATATCAATTGTTGTTTTTGCGAGATCTAGATATACACGCTCTGATACGAGTTGTTGTTTTTGCAAGATCTAGATATATCAGTTGATGTGGTATATATATATAAATCAAACAGGAGAATGATCAACGAAGTGAAAAATAGAACGAGAAAAATCACATCAGAAAAGAACAGCACAGCGGAACACACAGATTTACATGGTTCAGCAAATTGCCTACGTCCACGGAGTTGTAGAGGATTTTACTACTTGAAGAATTTACATTAGTCGATCACCTCGACTTACAAGAGGAATCTCTCACTCTTCGTTGCTCTATCTCTTCTTCTCTTTGTGTTCTTCTCTCTCTACACCGAGATACACCAAAGAAAACTCTATACCAAAATATACCGAAGAAGACACTTACAAGACAAATAAACTCAATTTCTCTTCTGCCACAAGCCACCAAGAAGAAACCTAGGGAGAACAAACTTCTTCTTCTTTCTTCTTCTTTTTGCTGCAAGGAACTACCGCTTGCACTTTTCTTCCTCTGCCCCGAAGAAAATTTCCTCTATTCCGAGGAAACCGAAGAAGAACTAAAAGCGTGACTACAAAACTCAAGGAGAGTCATCCAAAGCTTTTATCACGAGCAGGAGAGAGTGAAGAGATGCTTCACTTCACAAAAGTGGAAGAAGATAGTGATTATTTGTGAAGAGGTGTGACTCTTCAAAGCAAAGTAACCGCCCAAACATAGTTGACCGGGCTCCACTGTTTCTACCGAAATTGTTAGCCATTATGCATATTGAAGTTTGTGAGAACTCCATGAATTAATTGAAATTTAAGAGATTATTACCAAACTTTAGTATTTTTTCGTTGCACATAAATAATATGACAAGTCTTTTTTGATATGAATAGTGTTATGATAGTTATCATGAAATATGTTTTTCGAGTTATCAACATATGACAAAGAACTTTTGTTCTCATGATTAAATTATGATAAGAACTTGGTTCTCTTGCTTCTAACAAGTCAATTTGCTTAAACGGATAAAACTTGTGCCACCAATGTGGTTATATATTGTTAATCATATTATTTAATCATATATCAATTAAATAAACATTTACAAAGTTAATTAAATAAGTGTAATTAATAATAAATATTATACCATATTAAATATATTAATTGGAGATCATATTGTACAATTTTTATTAATAAAAAATGATTTAAAATTATTTAATAATGATATAAAGCTTAAACTAATAAATTAATGTTATTATTTAAATTTGTGAAGGGAGTGATTGGGAGAGCTAAATGGATTATGGGCATCATCGATTCTTTTGACTGAATACAACTTAGGGCTTCTCTTACCGCTTGATTTTTTTTTCCTTAAAGTTGATTACATTTATAAAATTTCTGGTTTGATTTGTTGCACTGTTAAGTAAAATTATATTCAAACACCATGAATCTAATCAAAAGTTATAAATATTAATTTTTTTCATACATTAAAAGGGTGAAAATTAAATCATTTTTTAGAATATTTTCTATTACAAGTAGTATAACAATCACAAATGATCCGTTTGGGGTAGTTGCAGCTGCAGTGATTTGAAGAAGCTGTCGTGAAGTTGCAGCTCAAAAAACTGCAGTGACTATTACAAAATTTCTTTTTTTAAAAAGTCAGACCATAGCTATGTAGCAGCCAACATAAGTAGTCAGATATAATAAGAAAATGTAGCTTCTAGTTGCATCTTTCTGAGAATGCAGACAAAGAATAGTTTTATCAAATAGAAAAAACTACGGTGCGACATTGCACCACAGCCCTAAACGCACCCTAAATTTCTATTATAAAATCAATTTAAATATAATATCATGTTTTTTTTTTGAACTTTTAGGTTATTTATTTACTCCAAAAAGTTCATCTAAAATTTGATATAGCAACTTGTACCTATTTAATAAGAGAAGTGTTAGGTATGACTCATATACCATAAATGAGACAGATGCTGGAGCAGAGCGGAGCCCACGAGCAGAGTGGAGCGGAAGGATCTGTCCAATCGGAGGATTTTCATTATTGTGGTTGGGGGTAAAAAGACAATACCCCGTAGTTTGGTACAGGAGTAATGTGAGTAATTACATAATGTACTATAGGGTTATATATATGTGTTGTTTGTAAACCTAGGTGAGCCTCTGAGATTCTGAATTTTGTATTATGTACTCTTTTCTGAATATTGAAAATGAAGTCAACGTTCTGCTCTCGAGGATGTAGACATCTTTGCCGAACCTCGTAAATCTCTATATGTTCTTTTGGATTTGTGTTGATTCCTATTTTTCTTCACCTTAATTTCTCAACAAGTGGTATCAGAGCAAGATTCGAGAACAAGGAAGAAAATTTTGGGCGGCGTAAAAATAAAGAAAATTTTGGCAGAGGAGATTGGTGGCTAGGGAAGGATTTCGACAATGTTCGCAGCAGTTCGAATTTCGACGCAGAGGAAGTTCGAAGACGAGGAGGGCATCAGACGGTTCGGCAGGAAGACGGGGACTTTTCCGCGAAGGCTTCAAGTGCGACACCAGGTGCGCGCGGACAGTAGGAGTTTGATGAAGCTTCGAATGAGTCGGCGCAGGAAGGCATCGGCGAGATCGACAAAGGCGCAGGAAGGCGTCAGCGAGACCGACAGAGGAATCACGGAGTTCGCGATCACGACAGAAGAATCGAGGCTTCGGCTTCGGCTGTTCAAACGGGCTTCGGTTCGACGAGAGATTTCGGCACCAAGCGAAGTCGCTACATGCAGAAAAGGAAGGTTCGACGTCAGCCTGGAGCAGAGGTGAAAATTGGAAGCTCAGATTTCATTTCTTTGCTGAAGGCGGAAGAAAATTGAAATGAAATCAAGCTCCGATTTTATTGCGGAGAAGAAAATTGGAAAAAAAAATCAAGTTCCGATTTTATTTCTTTGCGGGAGGTAGAGAAGAAAATTGGAAGGAAATAAGTTCTGATTTTATTCCTTTGCTACGGAGAATAAATTGGGAAGGGATATTTTCCATATTTCTCTAGAGGCAATAAAGGAAATTTCCTCCTTTTAACTAATAAAATCTTGTTGTATGCGGAGATTTTTCAAGACTCAGGATAGGAAAGGAAATGGAATCAGCTGTTGTATTTGAGAAAGAAAAGATTTTTTTCTAAGAAGGAAAGCAAAGTTTTTTGAAAGGAAAAATGAGTTTTTCTAGNTTGCGGGAGGTAGAGAAGAAAATTGGAAGGAAATAAGTTCTGATTTTATTCCTTTGCTACGGAGAATAAATTTGGAAGGGATATTTTCCATATTTCTCTAGAGGCAATAAAGGAAATTTCCTTCTTTTAACTAATAAAATCTTGTTGTATGCGGAGATTTTTCAAGACTCGGGATAGGCAAGGAAATGAAATCTGCTGTTGTACTTGAGAAAGAAAAGATTTTTTTCTGAGAAGGAAAGCAAAGTTTTTTGAAAGGAAAAATGAGCTTTTCTAAAAAGCGAAAATTGTGCTTTTCTGAGAAGAAAAACATAGCTTTTCTGGAATGAAAAATGAGATTTTCTGCGGAGGCGGAGTTTTACTTGGAAGTTTAATTAAGAAAATTTTAAATAAGAAAAAGTCATTTTTTCTGGAAAACTTAATTAAGGAAATCTTAATTAAGAGATTATTTAAAAAGATTTGGTGGCCCAACCCACATTGGTGCATAAAAAATCCCATGATATATTTCTTTTAAGAAGCTGGATATTCGTCAAGGTGGAGATTTTTTGGGTATATGCATTTCTACTAAAGGGGTTGAATATTCGCGAAGGTGGATATTTGTTAGGTATGACTCATAATACCATAATTTGGAGTCTCTTAAAATAAAGATATGTCTCTTGGAATTGAATAGTTGTGTCTCTTGGAATTGAATAGTCGTGTCTCTTGGAATTTAGTGGGTGGGATTGGGGGGATCAGCGAGAGCGCAGCGGAAGCGTGGTG
>JXCR01142850.1:509040-522826 GCA_002079205.1 Phalaenopsis hybrid cultivar | reverse complement strand
CTATTTATTTTATGATGTGGGATTAAAGAAAAAAATGACAAATTGTTTGCAAAATAACAAATATAATTCACTATAATTTATTTCAAAGAAATTCAATTTATCATACATGCCACCTAATTTTATGTAAACAATTGGGCATTTACATACATAGCACCCAATTTTATGTAATATACATATATAACATCTAAACTTCATTTTTTTTTATATTTATACTATTAAAATCACTTATATCACATCAAAAACATCGCTATTATAAGGAAATTTCATTTACATACATACCAACCAATTTTTTTTACTTACATATCTAACACCTAAACTCTATGTTTTTACATTTATATCACCAAAATCATCCCTGTCACATTAAACATATCACTAATTTATTTTAAAAATGTGAAATAAATATTTTCATGCATTGATAAAATGATATATGCTAAAATTCAATCTTGGGTGTCAGATATTTAAATACATAAGAGTTGAGTGACATGTAAATCTTATCTATTGTCTTTTTTAAGTACATTTCAGATTTATTAGGTCATCCGGTTGAACCTCTGGCTCAATCTTTAAACCTTGAATCTCTTCTCCTACAAGTTTAAGGTCCGGTTCAGTTTTTATATCCTTGATTTTCACTTTCAAGATATTTGTAGATGTCAAATGGTTAGCCATTATGCATATTGAAGTTTTTGAGCATTCCATGAATTAATAGAAGTTTAAGAGATTATTGCCAAACTATAATATTTTTCATTGCACATAAATAATATGACATTACTATTTTGATATGAATAGTGTTATGGTAGTTATCATGAAATATGTTTTTCGAGTTATCAACAAATGACAAAGAACTTTTCTTCTCATGATAAAGTTATGATAAGAACTTGGTTCTCTTGCTCCTAATAAGTCAAGTTGCTTAAATGGATAAAACTTATGCCACCAGTGGTGGTTAAATAATGTTAATCATTATTAGTCGCTACAAGACCTCTCTGAAGACATCTCTGATTATTGATATTGAAATAGCACCTTTATTATCAATGACTTCATAACATCTAGCATGAAGGAAATAACTTTTACTATTCTAGTTGATATAGATATTATCAAAAAAAGTTCATGAATATATCAAAAGAAATTTGGAGACAATATCAAGCCATCTTAAAAATAAGCTACCAATATGTTATAAAATAATTTTGGAAGTAATGATTTATAAATTGAAACATATCGAAGTTCTTAAATTAAATTTTAAGATGACGAGTTAGCGATAGCATGATTCAAGGTTGTTATTGTGTTGCTTCTAATGAGATGAGCCCAAGGACTGCTTACAAATAAGCTTAATGAGCAAGAAGGTTGTTAAACATTCTCAGGTCATTTAGCCTAATAGAGTTAAACTTACAAGGGTTTTGCCAGTAAAACTCAACCAGATGAGATAGCATACTTCATAATTATTTATGTTTTTGATATAAACATAAGATATCCACTTACTTTAGTAACTCTTTCTTGTCTAGGCTCTTTACATGTCTGAGTGTTTGGATCATTGAAAATACTTGGTCGATCATCTTAGGCAATCTAATTCATTGAATGGTTGGTGGAGCTACTTCTTTATTCAATTACTCAACAATTATATTGGTTTGGATGCATTTAAATTAGATAAGATGTGATGGTACATGAATAAACTAATAAACAAAAGTTTGACACATTATTATGACATACTAACTAACACTATTCATTAGCACTCTCTCAGATAATGGGAATAAAAATATTATACTCAAATCTCATATGATTTTACTAACGTTTAACTAGCCTAGGGTCTACCATCTAATCTATTTAGACCATATGAAAGGTCATATTTGCCGAAAATCATCTAAAATTGTTTTTAAGAAAAGTTTTTTTTTTAATATTTATATATGTATTCTTAAAATCTTAAATTATATAAAAAAATTAAATTATAATGACATACTTTTCTATAGTTAAGACTTTTAGAGTAAAGACAAGGAAGTGTGATTGCATAAAGTATATGAACATACCTCACACCTGCACCAATACCCACACACTAGTGCTATGATTGAAGCTTTCATAGTTGAAGAGGGGCTTTTAGTTTTATGAGTTAATATTTTCAAAATATACTTCCTGTCATTACAATAAAAAGGATCGGAATAGGTGATTTAGGGTCTATTGGTGGCAGTTAAAGCTTATACAGATAAGTTGTTTATCATGATAAGCTGCTGATTAGCAGCTGATCCAGATAACATGTCTGACAGTTTGATTTGTGCGTTTAAAAAATATCTGATTCTTGATAAATGATCATTGTGATATTGTATTGGATAAGTTGTTTAACTGTTCGATTTATGTGTTTTGAAAACAACTGATTTGTAGATTTTTTAAAGTAAATGAATAATCTAACATGCATAAATTATAATATTCTAAACAAAATTACAATGTCTACACATTAATTATTTAGATCCAATAAAACCCCTTCATAACAATACCAAAACGACATACACCTAACCTAATAGTGAGCATCATGAAAAAAAAAAACATGTTAAAATTACAAGCAAAAATATGACAACATTCATTTTAAAATGTAGAAGAATGTCACGAGGAACGTTGCTCGGTTGTGACACCGTAAAATCCCAAGCAACCTTATCTCATTGGTAAACAGTCGAACCACAAACGATTTATATTTGCAAGCAGCTNTTCTTTATTCAGTCACAGCCTTTGCAGCCACACCCACACGCTAAATAATCACCATAGTGAGCAGCTACATACCAATCAAGTCATCCACTAAAATTTTCACTTTTTCACACTTGGAACCATAAGAAATTTTATGTTATGTGAAAGCTGTGACTGCTGCACAGTAGTAAACAACACGGCTTGAATAAAACTCCATTGTTGCTTCGTATTACTTACAAGCTCTCATAGAACCATTAATGTGCATACCATCCAATTCCCATATATTTACATTTGAAACACCTAAACATATATTAGATATATAAATACAGAAGAATCGAGCGATATGCATGTAAATCTTCCAATAAAAAAAAAAATATGACATATATCCACAAGTATATATATGGTTTAAAGAAGAAATATAAATTTAAGCCCTCCCAGTTGTGGTTCTTTTTTTTTATTCTGATATAAGAATAGGGTCGCTTGTATGTAAATGCATAAAGAATCAGACAAAATCAACACTCATATATATATTTGTTTAGTTGACGAGCATAGAAGAAGCTAAATAGTGCATATATTCACATCAATAATAACTTTACTCACATATAACACATTTACATGAAAGAAGGATTATATGTAGCACTAATATAGTGATTGCCATCAAGCTACATGCATAGCATGGGGCCATCCAAGCTACATATAGATTGCTTACATAATTTAGAACTTCCATATCCAAAAAAAATAACAATATCCATTCCAAAGAAAATGCATTGAAACTGAAAATGCATTGAGACTGAAAATGCATTAAGCTAAATCTCTTTTATTTTAATTATTCTATGTGATTGTAAAATACTTCTACCTATTTTTATGTATAAATGTAAATTATATAGTGTAGGTGTTAGATATGTAAATACATGGTAATTAGGTGGTATGTAGGTAAAATTGTGAATGTCCCTGTGTTGTGTAAGGAATGAAGCAGTTATCATCTTTCCTGTAAAGTAGAACTTTAACTTTCACCCCTATTGTGTTTAAATCCTTCACATAATCAGGATGAATGATCATGTAGAGCATGTAGGTAAGTTGTAGGGGCATTTACATACATACCACTTAATTCTTAATGATTTGGTATGTTAACTAACAAGGTATGTGAATGACTATGACACAGGTAAAGGTCAAATTGTATGTGAATTGCTATTTACATACATACCACTTAAATCTGAAAACTCCCATAAAAAAATTTGACATTATCTGCCCCAAAATTCCTACAAAAATTTTGACACGGAATGTGAATTGCAATTTACATACAAACCACTTAAAGAAAATTTTCTTTCATACAAGTAAAGACAGGGGTCTCATCGAAGCAAAAAAAACTGAGTTACATAATAGTAACTCCTGCATTAAAGTAAACATGCTTATCACCATCTTGGTAATAGAATATTCATTAAACCAGTGCAAAGCATTTGCATAACCACAACGTGAGAGCTCTAAAATAATTCCAAAGGACAAATCAAGATTCAACAGAATGTGAATTTTGCATCACTGTCTACTTTACTTGCATGCTTCTATTGTGACATCAATAGAGATTAATATCAGAGATAGTCAAAATTAGCCTTTAATACATTTACCAACAATCAATCACCAAAGTTAATAGATATTACCCGCTATCATAAATCATAGAGCTGTCACATGTTTTATATTTCTAGATTGAGTGGAGTTGGATTTTGCTTGCAAATTGGATTGGAATAATGATAATTGACAGCTAACATGTAAGAAATAAAAATTAAATTTTCAAAAAAAGTTTGCAAAGATTGAGATGGATTTGATTCTCTTATAACCCTCCAATTGAGTTGATCAATGCTTCTTTTTCCTTCTCTAATTTAATCAATCTGCAGCCTTTTGATAATTACATGCGTTGAACTCTATTATTGCCTCATGTTTAAGTACAACTAATCTCACTTTCTTAATTATGCTAAGAAATTCTCTTAATTAGGGGATTGATGGCCGATTCGTTGTAAAGTCAACTTTTTTATGACTGATGGTATACTATAAGCTTTTTTATTTTCATTTTCAGCCTTCATTCGATATGCATAGTAAATGATTAGCTTTATATAATTGTATAAAGTAAAAGTATCATAAATCAAATCAAATGTTAGACAACACACATGGAGAGTATATGTATATTGAAAATTTTTTTAACACCATGGGGCATTCACAGGCATATGGCCCAATTCTTATATTTTTACAAATCCAACCACTAAACTATTTCTTAACGATATCCCTGCATCAGAAATAAACAAATTACGATATTAAAAGTGATTCTCTAAAATTAGAGACGAAATCCAATGTATCTATAGCTTTTTTTCAAACAAGACTCAACAAATACCCTCAAAGAATCAATTAGCAGGAAACAAAACATTGCATCACTATCATCTAGCCTCGAGAAATACTCTAAAAGAATCAGTAACTTTGAATAGCATGAAGACCATATGAACAAAAAACGAAAAAAAAAATTCGATTAATACGAATATACATTGTTCGACGAAAGATTGGGATGAGGAATGAAGAAGAGAACTGCCTTGATGCTTCAAACATATCACAGAAACAGTGGATCTATATTTTTACAAGCGGTACTTGCATATTCAGAATAGATCTAAGTTTTAGCCACCTAAACACTTCCAAACAGATGGATCGACTAAAATGTCTTGCCAAAATCTTAGATCTCTCGGCAAAATAGGGGAAAGAAGGGAGAAGCCGAGCGAGGAAAGAGTTTTGTTACCTGCAGAGGAGCGACGGAGGCGAGATTGACGCTAAATGTTCGAAGGAAGGTCGGCCGCGGGCTTAGGAGGGATGCGAATGAAAAAATGGAGCCCAAACGCAGATCACGGGGATATACCCGTGATCCACATGTAATATAACTTAAAAAAGTTGTTTTCAAAAACACATGTAAAACATGATTTCTAAACGCTAGGACGGCGTTTTTAAAAAAGCCACCGCGTATTTAAGCTGCCCCAAAAGGCAGCTTAATCTTTAACCAAGTAAGATGTTTAGGTTTAGAGCCATATGATTGAGATTTTAACAATAAATGCTGAAGGTATCAAAATATTAGGATTTCTCAAGCAAATTCCACAAGTACCATCTTAAAAATGAACACCAAAGGGAAAGTAGATCACACATCAGAGTAGAAATACATTAAAACCTCCTCATTTGTACAAAGCTACTCAATTATGAATTGTAAGATATCTTCTCTCATAGAAACATGTTCTTTTCTCCTAAAAAAGTAATTCCTGTTTTATTTGCATCATGCTAACTTGATTGAAACATTGCAGACATTTGAAGGTTCTAATTAGATTAAAACTTGAGGACAAAGACAATGAACACTAAAGGGAAACTAGATCACACAGAGTAGAAATACATTAAAACCTCCTCATTTGTACAAAACTACTCAATTATGAATTGTAAGATATCTTCTCTCATAGAAACATATTCTTTTCTCCTAAAAAAGTAATTCCTGTTTTCTTTGCATCATGCTAACTTGATTGAAACATTGCAGACATTTGAAGGTTCTAATTAGATTAAAACTTGAGGACAAAGACAGCTGAGTCCGGATAAGGAAAATGGACTCTCAAGTTTTTTTCTTCTAATTGGCAAGTGAACCAAAGCCAGGAACATGGAAAAAAATGTAACCACTCCATAAATGTTCAAATCAAAATGAAAATATTATAAGAAAATTAACATACATACAGCAGTCAAATTTCAATTTTTACAATTATGACACCTTATATAAGCATGAAATAAATGTTCACTTTTTAAAAACTAAAATTGTGAACTTTTTCATATTATATAAAACATTTGGTGATATAAATATATATGTGCACCTACATACATCACACAATGCTCATTTATTTACATAATCTCAAACCCAAACTTTCATGCCCACATACATAGCACTGAAATTATTAATTTTCCATAAAAAAAATAATATGAATACTAAGGAGTAAGATGTGCAGATATATAAAAATTGCATGAATGTGCGTAAATTTCCAAAACATAATGTAAATTTAGCCGTTAAATATATATAAATATATGATAAGTGGATGGTATGTATTTAAAAGCACAAATGTTGTATCATGTAACTTAAGGATTTTACCCATTAGCAGCAGAAACCAGCAGAGCAGACCTAAGATGCAAATGCTACAAAAGCAAATTGTCTTGTTGTATG
This sequence comes from Phalaenopsis hybrid cultivar, assembly GCA_002079205.1. Classification (NCBI taxonomy): domain Eukaryota; kingdom Viridiplantae; phylum Streptophyta; class Magnoliopsida; order Asparagales; family Orchidaceae; genus Phalaenopsis; species Phalaenopsis hybrid cultivar. The sequence continues at coordinate 515,952 of JXCR01142850.1, read as the reverse complement.
AGTATAGATTAATAACCAATGTAGTAGAAATACCTGTATGTAATTTCAAAATCAAAGATTTAAACTTTGATAACTTCAATCAGGTTTGCATTAAAACATTCAAGAACAAATGTAATCGCTGAAAACGGCTCTGTGAACGGATTAAAAAGCCAACCCACAGATTCCTATCAAGAAGCGAAATACCAGAAAAGCAGCTTTCTCTACGCCCGATCATAGCATCACAGGTCAAAGCATAAAGCTACCAGCTATGTGGCATCAGGCGCATTTGAATCGAAATAAACTAAAACCAAATCTAAAGAAGATAGAAACAAAGATTTCTAACATAATAAAATATCAAAATGAAAATTTTAATGAGGATCATAATTAAGCTTCAGAAAGCCAGATTGTTTTTGCATCAAAATTAGGTTTTGACAACCTCAGCCGGTAATTCCAACATGATAAGCAAATCCTCATCAGCTTCATTCAATTCTATTAAAAGTTGAAAACTTAAAACGAATAATCTAAAGACAATGAACAACCTGAGGATAATTCATGAAAAGCTGACGATCTCTCAGAGACCCAATCATAATCACAAAAACAGTCGATCTATTCCGCCAATCGGCGAAGATAGATCTGCTGCGGATTAATTTCAGACGGCACTTCCTATCTTAAGGTCTCATTATCATCACTGAGATTCGCAAACCCTAAATCTTTGATAAAACATCTAATACACGAACAAAGAAGTAGTAAAAAAGCAAAATCCTGTCATTGAAGATCTGGAATCACTAGGTTTTTTTTTTCCTATTTCACATATTCTGATAAAATAGAGAAGAGAAAGAACAGAAAATCAAAGAAATTTGCAGTTTCATAGCATCTCGCTGATGACGACAATGGCCTCATGGAAGAGACTGATAGATGCCGTCAGGGATCTAGGGAGGTATGAAAGTTGAACAGGGCTTGGAGATTGATTTATAGAAAACCCTAAATCGTAAGATCACCCTTGTGGTGTGCTTACCACAAGTTGACGTTTTTAGGTAAAACTTATACATGCCGCCCAATTATATATATTTATAAGCCTTAACGATTGAAATTATACATTTTATATCCATGACACAAAAATATTTCATATCATCAACAACAAACATCGGCAACAAACCTTTATCCTACTAAATGCGGTTCGCTATATGAATCCTTTTTCTTCATTATGCACCATTGAAAGTCATGTTTTCATTCAAATTAAGATCATTTTTTTATACAATATACCTAAGCCTTTTTAGGGCTTCCTTTGTCTTTCTTAACATAAGTTGAATCAAAAACATCTACTCACCTAACTGGATCATCAGATGGTCGACGTCTCAATTATCAAGCTACTCATCCACCTAAGCATTCTCATCTAAACAACAATTAACTTTGTTTTATGTTTCTCTTTTAAAGGCCAACACTCTACGCCATAAAGCATTGTAGGTCTCACTACTAACTTATAAGATTTTCTTTTAAGTTGTAGTTGTACTTATCTCTATCACACAATAGGTCTAATGCATTCTTCCCCTTCAACCAACCAACCAACCTGAATTCTACTAATAACATCCACGTATATATCATCATCACTTTGAACAATAGACCTGAGATATACAAAACATTCACATCTTTTAATTATTTGATCACTCATAATCATAATTTTTTACTAGAGCTACTACTACTGAAATTATATTTAATGTATTCAGTATTGATCTACTCAAATAAAACCATAATTCAAGTTTTTTCGGAACTCCTTTAGTCATACATAAGAAGGAAGCCATCATCCAAAAACATACACCAAAATACACCATGTGTATATCTCCATTTAGAGCATCCATAACTAAAGCAAAAAAGATATGGGGTTAAAACCAATCTCTGATGTAACCCAACTGATATAGGATAATACTTGGTCAATTCTCCTAGAGTTCAAACACAAGCAACACCTCTAGTATACATATCTTTAATGATTTAAATATAAGTCATATCAACATATTTTTTTCCCAGACCCTTCAAACAACTTCTCTTGGTACTTTATCGTAAGTTTTTTGTAAATCAATAAAAATCATTCGTAGAATCTCCTTATTCTCTTAGTGCTTCTTTATCAAATCTGTCAATAAATGTATAGCTTTCATAGCAAAATTGCTAGATATAATCCAAACTGATTATGAGAAATCTTTGTATCACGCCTTAACCTATGTTTCATTACCCTCATCCATAATTTTAAAGTATGACACGTTAACTTAATTCTTCTTTAATCTGCACATTCTTGTGCATCACCTTTATTCTTAAAAAGAGGGACCAAAATACTCTTCCTCCACTCCCTCGGTATTTTTTTAGTTTTTAAAATAATATTAAAGAGTTTAGTAAGCTAAGCTCAAATCTACTAGATATTTTCACATTTCCATAGGGATATCATCAGCTTCTATTGATTTTCCATCCTTATTTTTCTTTAAAGCCTCGTTAACTTTCTTTTTACTAGTGTGACGATAAAAATAAAAAGTTCTATTATTATTAATAATTTTAAGATCACTAAGGTCGACCCTATTTTCATAAACTTTATTGAAAAGCTTATCAAAATAGCTATCTTTCTCTAAGAGGAATACTTTTTTTTTCATCTTTACTATACTTTACTTGAATTAAATATTTACTTTTATTTTCTCTTTGGTTTGTTAAATTATACATATATTTCTCACTCTCTTTAGTATCTAATAAATTATAACGATCATTATAAACAAAATTCTTAGTGTCACATCAACAACAATCTTTAGAGCTATATGTCTATCTCCAATTCTATTAGTTTTTACAACATGATCTTTAAAGCTAAAAATATTTCGTATCACATAAAAAAACATTATTACTTTAACTTTAAAACAAACGAAATACAGCTTTTAATATGTAAATAATATGACATACATTTAAAAATTAAAGCTTATATGTGCAATTAGGTAGGATTTTAATAATATGTATTTAAATCTTCCTATACATTATGTTTTATCAAATGAGATTTGATAAAATGAGAAAAAAAAAAACTAACTTTTTTGCTTTCTGTTACTTGCAATAACATTGTAATTTTTGTAAAACTTGTTTTAATAACATATAAGGATTTCAATAATGAAAACTTAAGAAAAATGGCACCAATCTATAGAATAGCTTGAGAGTACAACCAAGATTTAAAATAAAAAATCATCATAAAATAAGATTAATTGTTAATGATTATTACTTTCTTAATCATACAAGATAATTTAAGAATCAAAATATTTTATTGACAATAAAAATGATTGATTTTGATCCCGTCAGACACTTCTTATCAAGATACTCATTTTGATTGTAAGCATACAAATGTCGAAGATAAGTTGATTATTTAAATAATGTATAAAATTGCCATATGTGCCTCCTATTATTTATCCCAAAGTTGATTTAAGCTTATTTAGACTGTGACCAAGATAAGTATTTGTTTCATTGGGTTTGTCTCATCAAAAACACATTTTGACTATATATAGAAATAATCCCAAAACTGGTCATAAAACTTTTTTATTCAATTGCCAGCATCAATAATTTATTTGATCAGATAAAATTTGTATTTATGTATTATGTATTAATATATCCTTAACAAAAGGTGATCATGATAAGTATTGAAACACTTAAATTTACTTAATTTGAGATGATTGAAATATTAATTATCTATATTTTGCACTCTTTTTAAATCAAATATAAATATTTTGATTTTTTTTTGTTCAATTCCTTAATCAAAATACCTTGAACTATGTTTTTTTAAAAAAATTTTTCTTAAAGATGTAATTTTTTAGTTGGAGTGAATTAGTTTTAATAATAAATTAATTGAAATTTAATTCATGACTACATTACCCATTTTAAATATTCATCATGCTTTTCATCTCTACAATCATAGCTAAGCAACGAGCGAACCAGACACATATTGATTGCTCGCCTGTTATTTGGAGGGATAATCATTGTGGCTCGCACCATGGAGAAATCTTGAACCACAAATTTAATGTTTGGTAAAATATTTGAGTAGTATTTTATCTATATAATAGTCTGATATATCATATGTAATTATTATAAAAAAAACATATTTTAAATAAAAATTAGTGTAATAACACTTGAGAAAATTTTATTAAAGAAATATTAAAAGTGATATTTAATGTCATTAATGAGTCATTCATGATATGCAATATGCTAATAAGCTTGTAAGTGTCAACATTAATGTTGAATCTTTTCATAATAGTTATTTACTTATTTTATTTATTTCATAACATAAATATGCTACTCGAGCATTAGAATATATCATACACATACGAGTCTAGATTCATTGGCCAACAGACTATACTCGAGTCACATATATCACATATCATATGGTTAAGAACATAACAAAAGGGTGTATATTAAGGACCCTTTTGCCTTCAGAAGGGGTCATATTTATCATTTCGTCAATTTGAGGATCATTTTGATTTTACTTGGGTTCATCTTTGTTATCCTTTCTGTTCAGGCTATTATAGATGTATCAATGTGTGGACATTTTTGCCTTGAAATAGGCCAGCTTTCATCACCTTACTCAGTCCCTTTTATGGATTACAATAAATATATCATTTCTAACATGTCCCATATAATATAATTTCTTTTAAGCTTATTTTATTTTCATTATTAAATATTTAAATACATCAACCTTTCATTTTAAGAGGTTATTTAATAGTTCATTAGCATGTATGGTACAAGTGTCAGTTGTCTTTTTTCTTAAAATATAACAATTGAATCAAAATTAATACATTCATACGTCTTTAATATGTATTTTAAGACAATTTTCGGTAGCATATTATTAATAACATTTCGTCATGCATTTAATATAAATCCAGGCAAACACGAGAAATAAAAGTTGAATCCAACGCTCTGATATATCTAATTTCCTCTGTTCCATTTGTTTCTCGTGTTTCGTCACTTTTGTGACGTAAATCCGGTTGTCAACATTCTTTCTTCGCTCATGACCTCTTTCGTACCTAACTAGATTTGATAAATCGGGATTTATCGGATTGATAAATCCTATTTAACGTAAATCTAATGCACAACCAAACTCCGCCAAAAATTAAGATTTTCTCACGCATAGCCTACATCAAAGTTTAGTTACAAATGAAGTTACATAGAAGGGGACTATAGGAAAATTTACTTTTTAAATTTAAAATCATCTTACTTAATCAACAATTATCTACAGCTCAGCCTAAAGATCATATTCTTTGATAAAGTTCAAAAGTGCGATTTTTTCAATTTAATCTTTTTTTTTTTCCAAATTATAACTCAAATTGAAAACCCTCTATTTAGGTGAAAATATTTCATCTCGACACCGTACGTCCAGACGACCAATCACTGTGCTCCGCGTCGCCATACGCCTCATTAACAGACGACGTGACAGGTAGTGGTTGGCGGTTCGAACATCCAGAGAGAATGTTTTTCTCTACTTAGACGTACTTTGCCTCATCATAGCCCAAATCATTACAAAGTTATAAATGATTAAAATGTCACTTAAACTTGAATAAAATATTTATTGTAGGAGGCCTGTACTTATATGTTAGAGCATGAATGGGTGAAATTTAACAGGGATAAAACAAACATAAATGAAAAATTGTGTTTGCAATCACGTTACATGAATCCATGACCCACTGAAAGAAATGAATATTACAAAAAGTTCAAAAATAATTTTTTTCAGGACTTGATGGAGAGAAAAAAGTCTTCACTTAAATTACGCTCTCTATCTTGTGTGATTGGGCTCAATAGAAGAGTGTTGAAAAATTAAACTTAATTTTTTGGCCCATATAAATTGGGCTTTATTTGAGCACATAATTCAAAAAAATCTTACAACATTTTAGAGACATATGAGAAAGTTAGGCTTAAAGTTTTTTCTTTTTTTTTTCTTCTCGTGAGATGAGCGAGACTCTATTTATAGAGTTGCTATTGCAATTAATGAGTAATATGTACTCTTCTGATCAGAGGGTTCGAAAAGATTCCTTAGATCAAACTGTGTGGTGGATATTTGAATGACTTAACGATATCGAAATTGAGCGATCTCGAACTCGTTGGATTCATATTATCAAAACACTCGATTGGATTGTGGGCTCGCCTGATTTGGAGTCCGTTTGACCCTCCAATTATGCCAAAAAAATTTTAAAAAGTGATTTAATCGCATGTTCTGGGCTTGATTTGATTCAAATTAGAGCATTTTTTTGTGTCATATTGTCTATCTCATCGAGTCTGTCAGTTCAACTATAAGTTTGCTAAAATTGTAGCTTTGAATCACATTCAACTAAATTTTGGATCATTCTCATTCAAAAAATTATCTTGTTATATGTGTTACACCTCGAGATTCATGCTTGAGTATCAATACTAAAAATCAAGATCCAAAAAAAATGGGCATTTACGTCTCCAAAAAATAAGTTCTAATTTAAAAAATACAGAAAAAAATAAAAAAAATAAAAAAAAAACGTACCCCGCCTGCACGACATCAGTTTTTGTACTTCCAATGTTCTTCTTTACGGCCGTCATGGACCATGGTATATACACACACACAAACATATATATATATATATATATATATATATATATATATATATATATATATATATATATATATATATATATATATAACGGTAAATGGAATTTTTTATTTTTATATTTATATAGGAGTGTAAACGAACCGAACACGGACAAACAGAGCTTATGTTCGTGTTCAGTTCGTTTGAAATTTAGTTTGTTTGAAATAAGCTCGTGTTTGAAATTGTTCGTGAAGTCACTGTTCGTGTTCGTTTCTTAACGAATGAGCCGAACATGAGCTGTTCGAGAACGATAAGCTAGTTTAACAACCCTAATATCAATATATATATATAATTAATATACTATATTAATTATATAACT
>JXCR01142850.1:486159-500136 GCA_002079205.1 Phalaenopsis hybrid cultivar | reverse complement strand
ATATATATATATATTAAGTAGTATCTTAAAAAAATCTAATTGACTTATAATCAATTAAAATATTGATTAAGAAAATAGAATAAAAAATTATTAAATTAGATTCAAATGATGTTTTAATATAAATAATAATTTTTAAATCTTGCTCAAACCCTTATTGTCTTAGGGCTACATGATTAGGGTAGTTAAAATAACTATTTGTTTGTGAACAGCTCGTGTTCGGCTCGTTAAGCAAACGAGCCGAACACGAATGCGCTTTTGAGCTCGAAAATGAGTAGAACACGAGCTGAGCATTGCTTGCTCGTGTTCGATTCGTTTACACCGCTGCTAGCTATAACATAAAACTAAGGGTAATTACTTTGAATTTTTTAATGCCACATAAAGATGGGATGCAGCGGGTGGTTGAAATGGGTAGAAAATGTATTTTTTAAAATTCTTTTTTTAATTCACCAATTAAAGTCCACAAAATATTATAAATTAAATATGATTAAGTTTAATAATAAGAAATAAATATTATGAACCAATACAGCACACAAGATTACTTGGTTGTATGATTATTCTAGCAAACAAGATGAAAATAAAGTAATCAAGCAATATAGAATACAAATCATTCACAAATAAAGTAATTTGCGTCAGGTGTTCTGATACAATAATTTCTCTCAGAACAGAGTGCGACCCTGTGCAAGGAGTATGAAAGAATGAAGAAAGAAAATTTAAACACTCTTTATGATTTTAGTGAGGATTCCATTTGTGAGGTCCCTTCTCTTGAAAACGATCCTCCTATTTATAGTTCATAGATTTGATGTTGTAAATTACTTGGTTGTCTCTATTTAAAAAGATACATTACTATAATTAAGTAGTTATTACATTTGCACATTTGTAACTAAATAATATTTATTCTAACCTTGTAACCCCTGCCGATGCCGTTTTATTTCTGTAACTGATGCGAAAAATCGAGAAAATTGATATTAAATTAATAATAATGATGCAATGTAACCCAAACAATAATGTTACTTTAATGAAAATAATTTATCTTTAAAACATCTTTTAAAGTCCCAATTCTCTTTTACATATAACACAAGTATACGTATCGTTCAAGTAATTTAGGACTCTAATAGAGTTCTAGATATTGATCCCACAGGGAAGCTGAAAATATATATAAGTTAGCTATTTATATTTTATTATAAAATAAAAATAAAAACAAAGTAAAGTGCAAAGTTTGAAGTTAAACAACTTAAGTGAAATGCTATTAAATATGCAGATGTATGACTATAACAAGTAAATTAAACTAGATGATAAACTTTCAAAAGCAAATTGCTGAAATAAAATAAATGTTTTTGTTGACGAAAAGTTATGAGAAAACATCATTCCTCTTTACAATGAAAATATGGTTTGTAAAGAAATTGAAATCATTTGAAAAATATATTTAAAAAATATTTTGTATCAAATAGGAGCAATCATATTCTCTACCCTCTCCTGAGTGCTATAAAGAACATTAACTAATCCAGAGTTTGGTCCATAATTTCGTGGTTAGGCTGGGAGGATGACGACTATCACTCTAGAGCTTCCACTACTCCTCACTTGAGGGTTAACATGCTCGCATTAATTTCCAATCACTGAACCAAATTGAGGATTCTAATCTATCACCTTAAAATCTTCAAATTCTACATCTAACGAAGTATATTTCACTATTTATTTGCACCCAATCCCATGGATAAAATACTCTCCCATGAAATCAAATGTGATTCTCCTTTTGTTGTAGAAATCATATCCCCTTTTTAGAACATATATTTCTCATCACTTTTTAACAATTCAATTGGCAAGATCGAAAAGTAAATGAAGATCGGAGTTCAAATCATAAAAAATTATTGACATTTAAAACCGTAGAAAATAAAATTAAGTCCTCACAAAATTATTTCTTCAAAGTGAGGAGAAGGATAAAGAAGACTACTGAGAATTCATGAGAATGATACGATAAAACACGGATTTCATATATAAAAACAAGTTTACAAACAAAAGAAATGAAAAAGACAACTTAACTCACAATTCTTCCCAAGCAAATTCCTAGAAGTTCTCTCCAAGTCTTTCCTCACTCACAATTCTCTCTTAGAAATGTAATGAAGAAGAAATCTCTCACCTTCCCTCTCCTCTAACAACCCTAGAAGAAAATCTCATCTTCTCTCTCTCTCTAACTCACGCCAATTCTCTCTCTCCCTCTCATCACACTCTAGAAGTCCCTCCTCCTTTTGGGTTGTTTCCTCTTAAAAGAGTTTCAATTTCCCTCCCAAATTCAAAAGTCAAAACTTTAAATTTCAAAAAATGTGTCTCTTTGATCCAAGGGTCAATTCCCTTTAAATTGGAACCTTCCATTAGGTCTAAATGCATTGAATCACTACATGGGGGTGCTTATAACAAGTGTCCCTTTGAAAATTCACGCAAAATTCGTCTCCAACCACCTTAATTTGAAAATGTCGTGTCTAACGCATCATGCGCCGACGCTCTGAATTTTGGGTGCATCATGCGCCAAACCCCAAAAGTAGTTATTTTTGCTTCAAATTTTGCTCATTTTGCCATTTTTTTTCCAAATGCCTAAAAATGATATTCCTGCAATAAAAACACAAAAATACCTTTCTTTAAAGTGAAATATCAAAAACAGTATATTATTTTTGTGTATCAAAATCCCCCAAATTTAAATGTTACTCGTCCTCAAGTGACACTGTTATTACATAAAAATATATGACTTTAGGATAGAGATTAACTTATCACTTCTATATTTTTATTCAATAAATAGAATAACAAAATTTAAGAAAAATATTTAATAATGTAGGTTCAAACTTCAAGTCTATGAATATTTAGTAATCAAATTTAAGATTTCTGAATCATTATTCTTTTCAAGAAAAATTATAATTTGTCATGCTAAGGACCTTTAGAACATTCATATGAAAAAAAACTTTACTTGAAATGCTATTAATACTTCAATACAAGTTTATAAAATGTAATAAAGCTCATTCCTTAAGTTAATTCAAGTGAAACCAATTTTTTATTAGGCATCTCCTCAATCTTCTCCTCTCCTATTTTTTTCTTTTCTTTTCTTTTCTTTTTTTTTCTTTTAGGATCTTTTTAATCTTTTTTTTTTCTTTTTTTTTTCTTTTTTTTTTTTCAGGTGAGGATTAATATGTCTCGATAGTCTTTAATAGTTTTGAACTTCACTATCATCTTCTTAAATTCAAAACTCCATACCTCTCCTTACTTAATAAAGTCATACTAGTTTATGATTTTTCATAAAGTCTCATTCCTTTCTTCTTACATGAAACTCTAAATTTTTTAACACTTCAAAAATACAACTTTCCTTTACTAAAAATAGAAAAAACTGTCTTATCCTATCATACCAAATATCTTTAACTTTAGAATTGACCTTCATTATTAAAAACCTTTTACCTAAATTTGTTATAATATTTATAAACATAAGTACAGTCATTTAAAGTTATGTCTTAATATCTCAGGTCATGTTAAATAAAATTTGAAAAATATAGTCACTTTAGGACAAATAAAATTTAGTTTTCTCCATTTCAAAAGAAAATTTTCTTTTTCCCCAAACTTAAATTTTTAAATGATTTTAAAAATATTTTAGTACAAAATTTTAGTTGGTGAAAGAAAACAGTAAATGCATGAAAATAAAAACTAACTTGTAGATGATTTCTGAACATGAAATTGGTTCTGGTATGTGATCTCCGATAACTGCTTATATGCAACAGTAAAACAATAATTCTGATTTTATTTTTCACTTATATTTTCTTATTTCTCAACAAAACAAAAACTTGATCCTAAAGAAAATTAAGAATTTAACTTTTAATTTATATTGGGATACTACACAAATATACGTATCATTATCAAGGATTTGAGCCATGAAATTGAACTCCGGCAAGGGAAATTAGGGTGGGGAAGTGGTTAGGTTGTACCGAGGAGGTCTCAAAGAGGCCGTGGGAGCAATTGGGAAGGCTCTTTTTGAGAAAATTTTAGCACCCAAACTTTAGCCATGAAGAGGCCATTTTATAGCCATGGCCGGAGAGGGGAGTTCAGGGCCTAGCTTTGGGTGCAAAAGCTTGCTGAGGTGGTGAGCTAAGCGGCGCCATTAGCTAATAGGAGTGAGACAACTCAAATGGGTCCATTGGGTGAGGATTTAAGTGTGGTGGCTCTCAATTTTGAGGCGCTCCGGCAACTAGGCCAGCCGACAATGGTAGGGGAGGTGCTTAGGTGGCACAGGAACCTCAGAGGAATCTGTCACAACAATTAATTTGGGCTAGTGATAAGTTTTGGCAAAGATATCTTTGGCTTAAGCAATTTAGGAAACAAATCCCTTGATTTAGGCGACCTTTGGTCCATGGATCATCTAGGGTGGGTTAAGTGGGTTCGGCTTGGTTACTAGGACCCAAAAGTTAGCTGTAGAAGTCTTGCCTTGGTCAATTTGACATGGCTAGGTCAATTTTGGTGCATGGGTTCAATGTGGGTATAAATGGCTAAAGGCTGGGTTTGGGTTAGGCTAGCTATGACTTCAAGCCCAATTAATTGATCAACATTGTGTAGATGATTGTAATGAAGATTTTTGGTGAAGGGTTTAAATGATTTTGAGTTCAATTGGGGTTCAATTTGAAGGATTTTGGGATTTTGGTCTATTTGGGCATGTTTGGCTAGACTTAGGTCTAGGTTGGGCTAAGGTTGAGCTAATTCCAAATTGATTGTTGAAAATGGTCTATAGAAACATTATGAAGAGTTTTCAACATAAATTGGGTGTCAATTTTGGGGTTAGGGTAATCCATTTGGTGGAATTTGGGGACATAGCCAATTTAGGGCAAATTTGGGGATTTTTGGACTTGGGTTAAAATTGAATGCAATTAAGGCTTCACCAAGGTCAATATTGATGTGCGGGATTGTTATGAAGAGTTTTCAACATAAATTGTGGCAAATTGAGTAGGCTATGAGGTTCAATTTGGTGGAATTAAGTCATAGGACCAAAATTGGGGGCTTGACTTAGACCAAAATTGGGCTCAAAGAATGGGCCAACTAAGCTTATATTTGGTTTATGTTGGTCATATTTAAAGTCAATTTGAGTTTAGGATTGAAATTGGGGGAAATTGGGACCAAATTAATAGACATTTGGTGTAAATTTGGGGAAGTTAGGCCTTTAAAGATAATTTGGGGGTTTTGGTCAAAATGGTCAAATTGATCAAATTGGGTTCAATTGGAGAATCCAAATTGGTTTTAGAAACATTTGAAGTGATTTTGGAGGTTTTGGGAAAGTTTGGGGTGCCAAGGGTATTTTTATAATTTTGACAATTTTGGGGGTATTTTGGTAAATTTGGCATTTTTGTGGTTTTGGGTAATTTGGGTATCTTCAAATGGTTTAAAATGATTTTTGAAAAAAATTGGATATTTTGGGTGAATTTGGGAATTTTGGCCAAATTTAGGGCTCCAAGGGTATTTAGGTCATTTGGGGGATTTTGGGGCAAAAAACCAAGTTGGATATTTTTGGTAGATTTGGGGTGCCAACCACCCTATATGAGCTATGGAACAATGGAAACTCCATTTGGGTCCTCTATGTACTGGTCTTAGCTAAACCCTAGCCTAAGGCTAGTGGGTTTAGAGGACCATCTACTTGAGTTTCCCAAAAGATCAAGGGATCAAAATCAACAATTTTTGGGTTTAGGCTTGTGAGTGATACTTGGTGAGAGTGAGTGTAAGTGAGTGAACAATCTCCACACCAACACCGAAAGTCAACCCTAAGGTCAATCAATCATATGGGGACCCATCTTGAGCTTCCTCAGAATGTCCTCACCTACTAAGTGCTACAGGTTATGACTAATATGTGAAACTTCAAGTTGAGCAAAGAAGTGTGTAGAATTTCTAATGGTGAGGGTTCCTTTTCTAGTTCTTCAGGAATAGTCAACAGGAAAGTCTTATGGCTAAACCCTAGGCTACTAAAGAGGAAAACTAAACCTCAACCAAAAGTGAGGTCAACAATATCCATTATAAACTTTACATAGCTTGACATTTATTTAAAGGCTTCAGCAAATGAAATATTAATTGCAAGCTTCTTAAAAATTTCTAGAAATTTTGAAAATTGCTTATCCAACTTCTGTTGATGATGTATCTGAGGAAATGGAGGTGGTGATTTTTCCAAATCAATTTTCAGTGGAGAAATAGGTCTTTCAGAATTTTTTAGAGCGTCCTCTTTTGATTCTTCATCTTTTTCTCTCTCCACTTCAGTTTCTTTTTGAACCCTACCTTCCAACTCTCTTTCGCTTCTAAGTTGAATGCTTTTTATTTTGGTCATTCGAAATTTTTTTCAGTATTATTATAAAGTGTTTCTTGGGATCTATTACTTAATGTCTGGTCTTTCAGACTTGTTTCAGTATTACTAGGAAGTGTTCCTTGGGATCTATTACTTAACGAATTTATGTCCAAGTTGATTCTCAATATTTCTAATTGTAGCTCCTTGACTTTGTAACTGATTTCCCATGTGTAACACCACTTCTTCTATAAAAAACCTTTTCTCCTTAAATTTTGGATTACTATTGAAACCTTAGAGGATAAGTAGATCTATAGTTATTATTCCCTTGGTTTTTCTAGTTTCTCAATGGGTTTACTTGATTGTTCCCCCATTACTGATTATTACCACCCGTAATATTATTCCAATTGAAGTTGGGATGATTTTTCCAACCTGGGTTATAATAATTTGAATATGGGTTATTCTGCTTGTTATTTATGACATTCAAAGATTCCAATGATGCTTGAGAATCTACCATTTGACCTAATGAATTCTCTTCAATCATAGAAATTGGTTGAGAAAAAATTATTCCAAATTGGTCTAACTTCTATGAAATTGCAGCAACTTGATTTGCTAACATAGAAAATGCATCAGATTCATGAATTTTGACTACTTTCTTTGGATTCACTCTCTCAGAAGGCCATTAAAAATTATTGGTAGTCATTTCTTCAATTAAAACATAAGTGTCATGAAATAGTTTTGACGTCAATGAACCACCAGCATCGACATCAATAATAGATCTAAGAGATCCAGCTAATCCATTATAAAAGTTTGAATTTTTAATCAATCTGGTATAACATGGTGAGGACACTTTCTTAAGAGTTATTTAAATCGTTCCTATGCTTCATAAATAGATTCCCCTTCAAAATGATTAAAATATGTAATATCGTTTCTCAACTTCGCAGTTTTTTATGATGGAAAATATTTAGCAAGGAATTTTTGTGCTAAGTCACCCTAAGTTCTGATAGATCCAAGTGCTAACAAATTCAACCACATCTTAGCTTTATCCCTCAGTGAGAAAGGAAATAACCTAAGTCATATGACATCATCAGATACACCATCATATTTAAATGTAGCGCACAATTCTAGAAAATTGGCAAGTGTAAATTTGGATATTTAGTTTGTGATCTCCAAAACTGATTATTTTATAACATTTGGATAATAGCAGGTTTAAGTTTAAATGAATTAGCCACTATAGTATATTTTTGAATACTACAATAAAGTTCATCTATCGTAGGGTTGACATAATCTCGTAAAGGTCTAAATTCTTGATGAATTATAACATTTTGATCATTTTGGTTTGCCATTTCTGTAATTTCTTTTAGATTTTTCAAAATTTTTAAATTTTTTGCTTTTTTGATTTTTTAACAGTTCTCTCTAATTCAGAATCGTAGGGCATCAGTCCTTCCGAACCTAAACTACCCATACACTAAAATAAAATAAAATGAATTAAAACACACATAAAAATACTATAGTAATATATTCATACAATAACTCTTAAAGTTTAAATAAGACTTTCTAAAATAGAAATTTGCTTTCAATCAATTTTCAAATTTTTCCCGGTAACGACGCTAAAAACTTGATCCCCGATTACTGTTTATGTGCATAGTATAACCATGTCTTTGATGATATTTTTCACTTATGTTTCCTTACATTGCAACATAACTAAAAACTTGATCATAGAGAAAATAAGAATTTAACTTTTTAATTAATATATGTATTGAGATATTACGCAAGTATACATATTGTTATCAAGAAATATAGGATTTTTTTATTAAGACCTAAATGTCGAAACCATGAGGAAATTTACAATATGCACAATTGATCAACAAACTTTATATTTCAAAGAGATAATTACTTAATCTATAGATATTTTTATAGTAATTAGAGTTCAAATCTTTATGGTATTTTTGAGATTTTGACATAATAGTAACAACTTATAAAGATAACTTGAGTTTATGTAAAGGAAAAACACTAAATATGAAAATATCTTTCTCCTTATCATGAATCAGTAATAAGTATAGGATTTTTGTTGTAGAAGTATGCAAATTGTGTTGTACCAAATATGAGCAATATTATTCTTTACCTTTATTAGAGATGCTATAAAGAACATTGGCTAATTTAAAGTTTGAATGGTTCTGAAGCCCGCTTGACAGGGAATATACTAGCTCTCACTCTAGAGTTCCCTCAATTCCCTCCACCTGGGGGCTAACATCTCGTATCAAAACCTAAAATAATGAACAAAGTTGGGGGATTTAACCTGTCACTTTAAATTCCTCTAACTCTACACCATTCAAAGATTATTTCCCTATTTATTTGCACTAGATCATATGAATTACATTCTCTTTTATACAACCTCATGTGATTATTTCCAATTGTTGACTGAGACAATATCAGCCCGGTTCTTACATGTTCTTACAACAAATTTTAACATCTAAATAGGTCAGATTAAGAAGTAAATGAAGTGCATGGAATTAAATAATCACAACTTCTTCCAACATTAAAGATGAATACTCTCCATAACTTCCATCCAATACTTTAATATCTTATCATTTTAATGAGAAAGATAAAGAAAATTACTCAGAATCTATGAAGAAAACAAAACCACACTTTTGTTTAAAAGTAGAAACCATTGTCAAACGAACAGGAAGTCTTAATTAAAACCAAAGTTTAAAAACAAAGATAAAAACTTATCTCAAATCCTCCACGAAACTCTTGAAGTTCCTTTTAATCTCTTTTCTTTTACAACACTCTTAACTCTCACAATAAACTAAAAACAAAAAGGATAAAGTAAGTTTGTGGTGCCTGAAAATCTCTCCAAATGTTCCTCCCCGAACTTCTTCAAGAACTTCTTAAGACTCTCCCTTTTCAAGCACACTTCAAAATGTCTCAACTTCCTTCTTTTATAAATCTCCAAGAGGTGCCTTGGCAACTCATCAAAATGTGTCCTAATTCGATGTATTTTCCAAATGATGCATCCTTTCACGAGTCTTTTAATTTTCGTTTCTAGTGGTTATAACCACTCTCTTTAGCCAATAGGTGTCTCAAATGTCTCTTTAAAATTCAGCAAAATGAATTGAACCGTCAAATAGTCACCTCTGCCGCTTAGGCATGGGGCCTCCGGCGATTAAGTGTGGTCTTCTTTGTTTCACAGGCGCTTAAGTGCCGGATCTGGCGCTTAGGCACCAAAAGTCTTTTGCACTTTCACATTTTTTCTCCAAATTAGATTTTTTTTCACTCCTTTTAGCATTTTTCATCTTTTTTACTTGTACCTGAAAGAAAAACACACAAATACCTTTCATTAAAGCGCAATATCTCAAAAACAGGTATAAAAATGTGTCTAAAAACACTATATATTTTTGGTGTATCCCTGCCCACAATGCTAGCTCCGAGCTCCTCATCATGGCGAGTTTATGTTTTCTAGTGTGTTAAGTCATGATGTCAAATCAAATATTTCCTATGGTTATAGTTATTTAAATATTATGGAGGATGTTAAAATTGATTAAAGTGACACTAGTTAGGATCCTACGGTTCTCTCATTCCGACACCACTTTTTTCTTTCAGATTCACTTAGTGTAAATAAGTTTACTAAACTCGGCTAAATGAGTTCTATACTTTTATTTAGACTGTGAGAAGTCTCGTTATCAACCGTATGTAACTTCCTCTGAGGGATTCACAATCATCCGATAGATACATCTTAATTTAGCTGTAGTTTTTTATTTTGTTTTGTGATGTTTATGATTAAATTTTGAGTTGTCTTATATTTTGAATATTGTGGCAGTGAATTTTATCTTGCTTGATTTTTAAATTTTTATTTTGGCTATGTTGTTATCCTAACAATTTTGGTTTTCATGCAGGGTGACATCGTTATTTAACATGCAAGTTTGAAGCAAGAAGTACAAAACTGTAAATGCAACAATTTAAAAGCGTATTTGTTGATTCTTCTCGTTCATTCACCAGAAAGGTTAGTACTTGCAAGATGTGTATATAACTTTGTATGGAATTTAAATTGCAGAAGTAAATGAAGGTATAGCTACCAAACCCTAAGTTATAACTGTATCGAATCTCAGAAGATCTTAGTGGATGATTTTGAGCAAAATATAACAAGTTCATTTTGTCCCTTCAAAATACCCAAAAGATTTCAAAGTGTTTGGTGAATGACCCTGAATTACTTCGAGGATCTCTTGAATTACTTCAAGTACATTATTTGAACTTATCATATTGTTTCATTAATCATCCTAGGTTGAAACTAAGATTACCCCATTAC
Organism: Phalaenopsis hybrid cultivar; assembly: GCA_002079205.1. NCBI lineage: Eukaryota > Viridiplantae > Streptophyta > Magnoliopsida > Asparagales > Orchidaceae > Phalaenopsis > Phalaenopsis hybrid cultivar. The sequence goes on along the minus strand of JXCR01142850.1, from coordinate 489,547 downwards.
TCAGTGAATCTTAATTTTTTTAGTTATCTCAAGAAAATCAAACAGTTAATTAATGTCTTATTTGATAATTATGTGAGTGGGTGCCCTTAAAGGGATAGACTCAAGGTCATTAGGGACCTTAATACCTCAAGCTAAAGTTCGAAAGTAGTTTTCAATTAATTGTATTCATCTTTCTAAATTCCAATTAAGACAATTCTGTATACATCAAACCTAATTCATTATTAACTCTATTTCAATTTTCGAAGTAACTTTAACATAATTAAATGTCGAAATGGGGTCTCAATTCTCATTAATATCAGACTTAGTATATAATCATCAATTAGTGGGCTTTAAATTAGTGAATTATCATCTCTATAGCTTAAGCTCGTTATTTTAAAATCACCTAATTGAATTAACCTCCAAATTGTGAGGATTAACAGAATTGCATCAATATCTTTATTATGAGACAAGTGGCAAGTTGGTTTCTACCATTTACCCTTCATATTTTAATCATCCAAAAAGGTTTATTATGATCAATATTGCCCATTTACCCTTTCATTAATCCTAAAATTTAAATTGGGTATTAAAATTCTAAAATTAATATTTTGCCCATGATCCCAGAAATATAGTTGTGTAAAACTTATAAAGTTGACTCCGCTTTGCAATAATGCCAAAAACTTGATACATTATTTTATGAATAAGAAATTTAAGTACGTAAGTATACATATCGTTATCAAGTAAGATAATACTTTTTATTTAAGCCTCAAACATTGATCCCATGAGGAATGTTTAAATTTGAAGTGATAAATTAACTAGGAAATCCACAAAAATTAAACGAAATTACTGCGAAAAATTTCAAATTGTTTGAGACATTATCAGAACTAAGTTATTAAATACTAGCAAAAGTAAAAAAGAAAAGTTTAAAATTTAACTGCTAAACTATATTTATGTGATGAAGTTTTCTACTATGAAAAATCATCTTTCCCCACTACAATGAGTTTTTTTTTAAAATGAGATGAGATAAATGGTTAAAATATGTATTGTGCTAAATATGAGCAATTTTAATTCTCTGCCCTAAGTCAGTGTTATAGAGAATCATTGGTTAATCTCAGGTTTAGTCCCTAAATCCATGGTTAGGCTGGGAGGATACTGACTCTCACTCCAGAGCTCCCACTTCCCTTCCCCTGAAGGGCAACACTCGCTTTAGTTATTAAACACTAAGACCAAATTGATGATTTTAGTCTGTCGCCCTAAAATCTCCAATTCTACACCCAACAAAGTATATTTCCCTATTTATTTACATTTAATTCCATGAACGAAATACTCCTTCATGAAATTAAATGTGATTCTCACTTTTGTTGTAGAACTTATACTCCATTTCCCGGATCATATGTTTCACAACCTATTTTAAGAATTCAATTGGCTAGATTGAAAAGTAATTTAAGAACGAAGTTGAAAAACCATCACAATTTATTTTATATTTTAAAATTGACACATCCAAATTATCTTTTCATTTCAACATATCTAAGAGTAAGGAGAAAAATAAAGGAAACTACCCAGACTTCATGAGAAAGATTCAACAAAACACAAATTTCATATATAAAAGAAAATTCATTTAACAATAATAAACAAACAACGCTTATCTGAAACTCTTTCTCAAAGCAAATTCCTTGTAGCAATTTATCACTTCTCTTAAAAGATGTAGAAAGAAGAAATCTCTCACTTCTCTCTCTCTCTCTAACAATCTTAGAGAAGAATTCACACTTAAACTCACCATAAAAACTCAAAACTCTAAAGAAATAAATGTCTAATGGACTATAAGTGGCTGCGGCGAATGTAAAATAGCTTAGAAGAGAATGGAAAGCGGTCGAAGGGGGTCTTTTCTGATCAATTTCTGCTCTAATGAGATCCTAATGTCGATTTTCCAATAGGTTCATCCAAAAACACTTCAAAAAGCATCCAAATTCGTTGAATCTTCTAGAAACAGGTCTTGCACTGACATTGGCGCCGTCGACGCCACCAGCTCGTGAAAACTTTGTTAAATGACGTCATCAGCACTGCTCCTGGCGCCATTGGCGCTGAGGATAGTCCGACCTATGTTCTGTAGATCTGCGTCGTCAGCGTCCATCCTGGCGCCGTTGACGCTGAGTATTTCTTCAAAAACGTCATTTTATCTCCAAATTTCATCCTTTGTGCTTCAACTCCTAAAAAATCAACAACCTGCAATATATCATGAAAAATACCCTCCTTTAAAGTGTAGTATCACCAAAAATGAGTATAAAATATAGGTCTAAATATGCATATATTTTTGGTGTATCAAAATCTCTCAAACTTAATTGTTACTTGTCCTCAAGTAACTCCTTTACTACATAAAAATATGACTCATGACAAAGAGTTTAACTTCTAGATTTCCATATTTTATTCCATTAAATATAATAGTATAACTTAAGAAAAATGTAAAATAACACCAGTTAATACTAAAAAGATAAGAATATCTAGCAATCAAGTCTAAAATTTTTGATTCTCTATTCTTTTCAAGGAAAATTGCAAATTGTCATATTAAAGCCACTTAAAATATCTATATGAAAAAGAACTTCATGAAACTTTATTAGTAAATATGCTAATACTTAAATATAAGTTTATAGAATGTAGCCAAGCCTTCTTCTTTAATTTGACTCAAGTGAGCCAATTTTTTATTAAGCATCTCCTCAAGCTTCTCCTTATATCATTTATTATTTTTTTTCTTTCAGGATCATTTTCAATCCTTCTCCTTTTCTCTTCTTCTTCTTTTCTTATTTTTTTATGTGAGAATTACTATATCTAGATAGTCTTTAATGATTTTAAACTTCACTATCCTCTTTTTAAAGTTAAGAACTTTTCTCATTCCTTCACTTTATAAATTTATATTAGCTTCTAGAATTAAGGTTCACTCTCAAAATGAGAATAAAAAAATTTGATGCTATGTGAAAACACATTGCTTTTGATTAACTTTATATCATCTAAATTTAAATAATTCATAGCCAAGCTCTTCATTTACACAATATAATTTTTATGAACTTTCCAAGAATTAACAATGGATACTATTTAGCGAATGATTTTAGAAAGCATTCTACATTATTTATAATTCTTCAATGGAGCTTGTACTTCATTTAATCTGTCACGTAGTTAAAAAACCAAATTGCATGCTTGGTTCAAAATTTTTATTCAACTCCTTTAATATGGTGTACTTGATATAAATGTAGGATTTTAAACTTTTTTTTAAAAAAATTAATACATGTATATACATAGTACAAGTATTTTAGTATCTTATGAAATTTACATTAAACTAATTGGCTTAAAACTTATGCTTTTAATAATTTGTTAGTTACCTAGCACGACTTTGGAAAATTTTTTTGGGGGGGGGGGGGGG
>JXCR01142850.1:453855-486135 GCA_002079205.1 Phalaenopsis hybrid cultivar | reverse complement strand
GTGTTGGGGGAGGGCCACACCCAGCTTTATTCAACAAAAACCCAATACATGACCACAAACACTTATAAACCACACAGAGGATAAAATAAAAAGAGATCGACAAAACAATCCTAAAAAAAGAAAAAAATTACACATCACAAGGATAGAGAACCTTCTAAAAACCTAAGCAAGAGACCAAACAACCTCCAAACATACAACTAAAGTAGGAATACAATCACCAAGACAAAAAAACAACACAAATGAAGTTGAAAAAAGTCTCTAATGAACACAACCTGATCAAACAAGGTAATGCACACCAAAATAGTTTCTCATAATAACCTTCATTATATCCATATGCTAAACATTAAAAAAGATAATAAAATGACAAATAATAAAACTAGGAAGAAATAGTTATTAAACTTAAAAAAGATAGCTAATTAACCTCATTTATAATAACCTTCAAAATAAGGGAGTAAAGAAATTAAAGGGAAACCTTAATACATCATCATAGTAGAATGAAAGAAGCATAAATCAAAAGAACTGAGCTCAAAATTACTCATCAATAAGAATAACATTAAAATTTCTTCCATGTACTATTCATATCTAAACAAATTTTCAAAAGTACAGTTGAATTTTAATAAATGGTTAAAGTTGAACATAACTCCAACCCACTCAAACTTTAAAAAGAGTAAATCATGTTTAGATATGTTTCAGATCGACACAATAAAGACTCCACAAGTGCAATTTCTAATCTTAACTCAAAAAAAGAATCAAATATCCAACTAAACCAAAAACTCAATCACTAAGACAAATAACAACACAACTGAATCAAATAATAGAATTGTTTAAGAGTAAAGCCAAAGTAAATGCACTATCATCTTGAATTTGAACCTCAACATATTTAGAAATAAAATATAGTAGATTTTGAATAATTAATCTACAAATCAGAGGCATGACTAAAATAATTAAAAATCTGAGAAAGACAAAATAAAACTGACATAAGCATTACCGGGAATCAAAAGATCATCCACAAACATTTAGTGAGATACATTATCTAAATTATTTATAAAACTAAAACCATTAATGGTGATAATGTGAGCATCCAAAAATGTAGGAAAAATATCCATGATAATAGCAAAAAGATAGATGACCACCTTGTTTTAAACTATAAAGAAAAAGAAAATAACTTTCTAATTCACTCTTAATAATAATTGAAAAATTAAATATTAAAGGTATGAGACTTAATATTCTTAATAAAGATAAATGAAAAATCCATACAATCTAATCTATCATAGAGAAAATACTTGTTTTTCTCTAGATTAATTATGAGCAAAATTTTAAGAAAATATTATTAGAATTGAGACTAAATTAAAACCCGTTAACTAAAAATTTCACGTTCTCTCTAAAAAATAGCTTAGGAAAAATGGAACTACTTAGAAAGCCCGACTTCTATGTCCTCTTTGAGTTATTTCAAGACCTTCCTGCCCTTCTAACAGCCGGGCGTCACAGTCGCCCACTCTTTCTGGCGGGAAAAAGGCACCGCGGGAAGCCCTAGAAATCTTGGCCTCTATGTCCTCTTCATCTTCCTCTCCGTTTCCACTTCCAGGATAATCTTGAAACCCTCAAAATGCATCGGCTTGTGGCGGCATCTTTCATGACTTCATCGCCACGCTTGCTTTTGCTAGCCGGTTTACTCAGGCGGTCCTCCATTCATGGCTTTAGAATAGCTCCTGTGAGGTATTAAGCACGACATTGCTTCCATCTTATTTGATAAACTCNTTGTGGCGGCATCTTTCTTGACTTCATCACCACGCTTGCTTTTACTAGCCGGTTTACTCAGGCGGTCCGCCATTCATGGCTTTAGAATAGCTCCTGTGAGGCGGTAAGCACGAGCATGCTTCCATGTTATTTGATAAACTTCACCCTCTTCGGTAGTATTCTTCTGCGGTTTATGGGGGTTCATTGGGCTATTGCTTGGCCTGAATGGCAAAAATGGGATAGTTCCATATCTGCAGAACAGTAGAAGTATATTTATATATTGGCACTCTGGAAAATAGTGCCTCGGGTTATGGATTTCTAGACTCAGTTTTCATCTCCTTTCTTTTCAAGAGATCCATTTTGTCGATACTTGCTCTTCAAGTGGCACGTTTAGGGATTTATTTTAGTTATTCTTCTCTCTCTCTCTCTCTCTCTCTCTCTCTCTCTTTTTTCTAACGAATATTCTAAGCCTATTTGTCTGAATTTGGTAGTGTAAAACTATCTGGAAAAAGTGAGTTGTTGGTCAAATAGGTTATGAGGAAATGTGTTTCCCACCCTGGGCGGGCCGTTATCATCTGTGTGCTACCTGGATGCAGTATGAAAAGTTGCTGTTGAGTGTGCATCGCGCCGCTGCTTAGATTACTCACCTCAAATAATGGCGGTGGTGGTTGGCAACTGGAGGGTGGCAGTGGCATGCCTTTTGGTAACATCTTGCACGATGTATTTGAAATTTGATCAAATTGGCAAGATTTGAATTCACTCAAATTGAATTAAAAGATGAATTTTCAATACAATGAAATTTCACACACTATTTAATTTTAATTCAACCAAATGCCTAAAATTTGAATACCGCTTCATTTGTTTTGTATTACCGAAGTAATGCAGGCAGCCAATCGTCGGCTGAGGCCCTGAGTGTAAAATATCTTTAAGAAAAGTGTTTAAAATTTTGTTTTTCTTTTTTTTGAAACGGGACCTACATGAAAATCTTTCATATATTTTTACTTTCATATTAAAAAAGTTTTCTTTTTGCACCAATCTTTGATGATTATTTGTCGAATAAAAGCTAACTAACCTAGATGGCCGATTAGGCCAATTCTATTGGAATTGGTTACATAAGGCTAACCTGACCTAGATGAGCTCTTAGGCCAATTCTATTGGAATTGTTTTCATGAGGCCAACCTGACCTAAGTTTAAACTAGTCTAAGATACGGGCTAAGCCATTTTGGTTCCCTGGATTCAGATGAAACTACATTTCAAAGCTACATGTCAATGCCAATCATCATGATTATATGACCGTATAGCACCATAACATTAACTTGAAAAGGTTCCAAACCTACCATATTATTTTCCTTTGGTTTGCCACCTTCTTGTGGATGGAAGAGCGCTAACCACCATATCCATTCCCATGGTTTGTTTAGGTTTTGTTAGCTTAAGAACAACTTTTATTTTATTCTATTTGTTTTTTTGGATTATGTGACTAGCTAATTAAATCAACATGTTATAAGTTTTTTATTTTTATTTTTTTTGGATTCTTTGATCCATGCATATTAAAGAGCTACTTCATTTGATCTTTAAGTTTAGATAACAGATAATATAAAATTAAGGAAAAGTTCACTAATGCTCTTTTTCCCAATCCTTGATCATACATCATCATATTCTTAGATCTAGAATGTGTAAGCAAATCCAAAAGGGAAATGATATGATATAAATATATCTAATATGAGGAAGAAAATTCAAATAAAAATTGGGATCAAGCTGCTAGTTCGCATCATGGGATTCATAGAACTAGGAAAAAACCATTTCATGGGGATTATAATGGATACGTACTGGAATTTAGAAAATAAATTAAAACAACTTAAGAATGTATTTGAAAATCTTCAAAATCAATTTTGTGCTATGCAGGTTGATATTTAATGTTACTAATGCAGATGCTTAAGGTTCTAGAGTTTTTAAATGAAGATCTAGATTTAATGTTTTGATGCTTTGGTGAGTCAACTTTAATAAGCAAATTTTTCTCAGAAGTAAGCCATCTAACACCAGATTTATTGCTTATGATGAGTACCCTTAAATAAGTGAAATCCAAATATCAAAAGAATATTTGAACCTCCTAATAAAAATAGTAGCAAGAGATGAAGAATTTTAAAGTCATTGTAATCGATAAAGACTTCCTGAACAAACAAGAAACAAAAAATGTGAATGTCTGAATAAAATCGATTTGGTTTTCATCAAACGCCACACCCAAAGTTGTACTTTTCCTCTTTGCTGATAGGGGGCGCGAGACGTGGTCAAAGGGGCAGCGGCGTAATAAGTTACTCCAAAACGCTGAAACGCAGGGTGCTATCAGCGGTGAATGATCCATCGGGCAATAGGTAAATGCTTTACGCGATTATTGGCACCGCAGTGACGAATGTGTTTTCCAAACACGACCACGACGTTTTCGGAACGCTGAACACAATTTTAATACCTAGTTTTTGAGAATTAAGGAGCACTAACAATTGGAGAAGTGACTAGACTTGTTGCTTTCAAGCAAAATATGTTTTCATTATGATGGTGGTGTTGTACTTATTTTGCACCAGAATCGAAGTTCATGCCTAACTCTTCTGATTACTTGATCCATTGAATGATGGTTAGTGACTCAAGGTGCTATCCTATTTTAGTTAATTTAAAACATTAAAGCCTTCCTTAAAAATATTGAAAGTAATAAATACCCTATACTCAAGCTTGAATTAGGAGATTATTTCACAATGAGGGTTTTAGGTCTTACTTTATATGAAGGATCTCATTCCCAAATTCATTACAGACTGCACATTCAATAAGAAATATTTCTACACTTTATATATTGATGTCACGTTTTCTATAACTCTTTTAATTTTAAAAACAATGCACTAAAAAAACTTATTTGCACATCCAGTGGAGAAATTGGGCTGCAAAGAACAAAGATCCCTAAATGACAACCTTTAGTAAACTTAAAAGACTACAAAATTTGGAAGTTGGTTGTTTAAATCTATTAGAAGTACAAGGAGTTTTCCATACACAAAATAATCATGCAGAGTTCTGCTATTGTAGTGTAATGCAGAAAAAATTCATTTCAAGCTAGCTTTTTTTTTTTCTAGGCATTTCATATTGTAGGTCCTAAACAAAATGATTATCCCTCTCAGAAACAATTCATTGAATCTAGCTCACTAAAAAGAATAAATTCTCTGGCCTGATGAATTCTTCGAGGAAATGCCCCGTTCTACATGCTCTCCTGTTGTTTTCCCTTTTGATTTTCTCTTTACTAGTTTTTTTTTTTTTAAATGATGAGCTAGAATGAACTTCCTCACGTTCATCTTGGTCCAATATTTTGGAAGGAAAGGTGAAGGTGAAATTGAATTTCTAAACCCTAAACCTTAAACCCTAAACCCTTCTTTTGTCAGATAATTTGAGGATCAGTTTTTAAAATTTCATTGGGAACACAAATGCACTGTTTTCCTATGCCAGTGAGTCAGCAGTGCTTGCCCGCAAGGATCTGCAACCTAACGAGCAACCTTTTATTGTTAATTTGTTATCTTTCTTTTTTACCATCTTTATGCAAGAACTTGACAACTGGCAAGGTAATTGATACCTAGCCTTAGTTGGCTTATTGGTAGGAAGAAAAATAAAACTAAGATAGGTTAACCTTCTTTCTTATCTATGCTATTTTTGAAGGGAAGTTAGCTCGCCTTCCCTCATTTTCTCACCCAGGATAAAAGTAAGAAGTCTAGAGGAAAAAGACGGAGGTTTGTGATGATATTGAATTTTTCTATTAGGTTATCTATTTTAATGTATTATATTTTTTACGTAATTACATATTTTTGCGTTAATAATGTTAGAATTGATACGAAAAGGATTGAAGTTTTTTTTAAATTCCCTCATGACCTAATGATTGGGTTAGGTGTATAAATTGCCATCATCTTCTTGATTTAGATGTTGTTTTCTCTCTATATTCCTTTTTTTCCTTGTGATTTAATTAAAGAAGGGAAAAATTTGCGAATCTTTATTTAAATCGAGTTTTAATTAACTGTTTAATATTATTAGAAGATAGAGGAACACTTTGAAGTGTTTAACTATCTTTGGTCTATCATATGTAAGAATAAAAATATAATTCCTGGTCATCTTTGGTTGGTTGAAATCAAATACCTTAAGACTATGCACTAAGAAATAATTAGGCCGATTTTGTTGTATGGATAAACGACCGAACAATAAAGATGTTTATGATGACTATGTCGATCGTAGTAGAAATACCAATGCTAAAGTTGAGGTGTGACAAACTAGAAAGGATAGATTGAAAACTGATTATATTAGTGATAGTGGGAGAAGTATCCTTTGAAGTTAAGACAGTGAAAAGTTAATTTTGTGGTTTGGGTAATCGCAATGATGGGTAGAAAATGCATCAATAAGACAAATAATTGATGTTATAAAAGAGGTTTAGATCAAAAGTAATATTGCTAGAAGTTGTGCAAAAAAAGATTTATGTAGAATAGGCATTACAGTTCTTGAAACTCTCAACAAGAACAAATGATCGATCTTAAATAGTTGAGATAAGGCTAATGATGATGGCGAGTTGGTACTAGACATTCTAATACATTGTAGATAAGCTTTTTATGTAATCAAATCTAACTGAGCTGATATGTTGATATGTTTAATATTCCATTTCTTTAGAAAGATGTATTTTCCATCAATGTTCAAATTTTGCTAAAGAAATGAGGTTGCGGGACCAAGATACCATTTTTTTCCTGATTTGCAGTGAAATTTGTCATGATTTTTTTGTCAAAGGTTTTAACACTTGATTATTTTTATCCTTTACTGTTTTTTAACTTGTAATATGCATTATCTCAATTCATGTCATGCGTTAAGCCTTTCATAAATAGAATCATTATTATAAACTTCCCTTTTGCATCTTTGAGCTTAGGTTATTCTTTTATTTGTGGCTTCTAAAAGTGAGCTATATGCCATCTTTGCTCTTGCTTTCAAAAAAAAGTTGCAGGTTGGTACATAGAAGATGCTGTTGCAGATCAATTAAGCTTCCAAATGAGGCACCAAAGATAACTAAAAGGTTGAGCAAACTGAACATTTTGTGCGAAGAAGCTGATCTGTCTCATATTATATGGTGGAAAGAAGTGCGTTTATCATTAATTATTGCGAGTATAATATTCATAACTCTTTTACTTCTCCTTATTATGAATTTCTTTTTTGTCATATCCAGAAGTTGCAATTTTTTAGGAAGCCTTCTTCTCTTCAGCTTGTTAAAAGGCTTGCATATACAAACTTATTAGGGCTGAATGTTGCCCTGAAAAATGGGAGGTATGGTTGAAATTTTGCTTTCAAAGTTTCATTCTACTTCTAGTATATATCCTTGTTGTTGCTATTGCACTGTCCTTTTTTTTGAGCAAACCTTTCCTAAACGCTGTCCTCAATATTCACATTCTATTCCTTCTTTACACCCTTTTACTCTTTGAAGTGATAAAATTTTTTAGTTGAGGATGTCTATTTCAAAGTGCATTTATTTATTCAGTTCTCACTGTAGCATTTCTGTTCCAGTAGCTTTGGCAAAATCAATTTGGTTATCTTAGAGCATTTTAGAGAGCAACTACTGCTACAGTGGTCCAATGTGCTGTACCTATAGGTTCTTCAATTAGAACTTTTAGCCATTGAAATATAGTTTTTTTGACATGGAAACATCATAATGACCACAGAAATAGAATTGTTTGAGCATTTAAGCCGAAGTGAAAGTATGAAAGAAACTGATGCGCTGAAAATACTCAATGTGCCTTCCTTTTTGGTAAATTTTTAATATGCTATCGTGAAATACTACAATGGAAGGTAAAAGTTATTACTTATTCATACACGCAAGTAACAGGAAATTTAGGGTTTACAGATAACTTCCATAACAATAAATCGTCAAACATGTCAAGTGTAAGTGATGTATTACAGGAAAGCTTTGTTTTGAAGCTGTTGAGCGGGGAGATAATTTTTATTTATGGTACTTTTAGTTGTGATGCAATTTTTGAAATTTTTACTTGCTGAGAGTTAGCCTATTGGTGGCGAGCTGCTACATTGCACCTGCCATTCCTTACCATTTAAAAACTTTTCATAAGTTGTGATGATTAACTCTTAATACAGTTTATACTTGGCCTGTTTTGCTTATGCTTGGTGCTCAGCGGCAAAGGTCACCTCATAAATATAAGCAGCTGTGGGTACTACCATATTTTCTTGTGATGTAATTTTACCTGACAGTGCTCATAAATTGACATGAAAAGCACTTGAATAATCTAATGCTATGATTGTAATAACATTCATCACTTTGCTGAATCACAGATAACATGCCTTTCGAGTCTATATTCTACAATATGTTTTGGTTGAAATAATTTGGAAATTTTCTCCATTGAGATTTGGCACTAACTATTTCATCCTGGCCTGGGTTCTATAGTTTTTATTTCATGGTGCTTTTGTTTTAGATCCAAAATATTATATTGGATTCTATTATATTAGATTATTTTCCATCGTTATCATTTCATTTGGTGTACTGATCCGTTATTTTCCCACTTATTGGTTTACTTTAGCTTATTCTTTTTCTCTTCTATATCATTTTATTAGAATTAGTCTACTACCTAATTTATGCTTCTATTATTTACTCTATTATTATTATTATTTTCTTGATGCAGCCTGAAAGAAGGGACTCTCAACTTGGAAATATTGCAGTTCAAGTCAAAATTTCCTCGGGAAGTTTTACTTTGCAGAGTATAGCACTAAGACTTTTTGCGCTTACATGTTAACATCACTTAACTAATATGTTTTTCTTTTGCCAAGTTTGTTCCATTTAAGTATTTTTTTTCAATATGTCAGGAATATGCAAGTTGTAATTTTTTGGGAAATTTCATGAATCTGATTTGGTACTGATGACCGGATCTAAGGACGACAAAACTTCAAAGGAAATAACAAATATATGAAGAGTTCATTATTTTTGAGCCCTTGATGTTGGGTTTGTATTATACATTCCCACAATTTCTTAAACATTTCTGCATGCTTTTGTTTGATTTTTAATTTTGTCAAGCACCTTATTATAAGAAGCTCCACGAACTATTACTTCATTGCATTAGTAGGATTGACAAATTTCCATATCATTGCGAACACAAATCCTTCTTTCTTCACAATTATCCCTCCCTGATCGATGTCCTATTTCCCTTGGCTGCAAGGATAGTGTGTTCCTTTTCTTCCCATAATCTATATCCTTATTGATCTCAGCCGCAAAGACGTATGCACCCCTTACCTTTCCTATTAGTGCTAGTCTATTGTATAATTGAACACTTAAATGCGATTCTCGAAGTATCCATTAACAAATTTTGACTATGTTTCACGGAAGGAAAGCTACCGTGCTCAAGCTTCCATCTCTAGTGCAAAGCATAAGGATTATCTCACTATTAGTGGGGGGAAAAATCAGCTATTTTTTTATCCTTGGAGCAAAAACCAGCTATTTTTCATCCTTCGAGCAAAAACCAGCTATTTTTCATCCTTCGAGCAAAAACCAGCTATTTATTTATTCTTGTGATCATCATGAAAAATACTGGTGCTGAAATTGGTTATTTCCTTAGGCTGCAAAGTGCAGATCCATTAAGATCATAACTAATGTTCTGCATCAGCATCTAATTCGGATGCTTTTAATGACTCAGGAGCTGTGTCAAAGGGACCAGCTGGACTTCGAAAGAAACAAACTTCACTAATGTACCGGGCGTTCATGTCATCATGAATGCATTAACCAAACCCATGCCTCGTCAAACGTGTTGAAGGTTTTTCTTACTAAAATACAATTTACTAGCTTTTCAGTAAAAAGATTAATCATATAAAAATATAAAATCTTTGCAAAGTTATACTCTATTACACATTTAGTATATTCATCCATAATTGATTTCCAATCTTTTCAAAAATAGAGCCATACTTGGCTAGACATGAGATTCACCCATTAATGAGATATTTGCAAGGATATATTATTTTGCACATTTAGTCTATTCATCCATAGTAGATTTCCAATGTTCTCCAAAACAGGGCTATACTTGGCTGGACATGAGATTTACCCATTAATGAGATATATAAAAATCTGCTTGAAATGGAAGCATTGGTTTTAATTTTTCATTTGTCCCAACATCGCTCATTTGATCCCACCTACCCACACTGTCTCCCCCTAATAATCCATTTTAATGGAGTCTGATCCTGAGTGGTAGGAGTAGACATTATCTATCATTTGCTTCCATGTGTGGTCACCTCACTAAGAAAGCCATCCAAAACTCTCCCTTCCCTGTACTCATAAACTTTGAGAAGATAGATTTTTTATGTGGATATGGTGTTCTAAAATCTTTTTGCCAGTAATTGACCATAATTTGAATGTGTGCTTTTCTTTCATTGAAAAACTATTCAAAATTCTTCTTTCATTCTGTCCAACGCATTATCCTTTTGTTACTGGAGTTTAAATAAACAACAAAGGAAAACAATATTATTGCTGAATTCAAATAGGAAATTATAACTAAGCACAACATAAAATCTCAATTTGTAGCAAACGATAACACAAACTCAACTAGGCTTGGATCTAGAGGGGTGATGGTGGTCGGCAAGGGCTTGGAAGGTGGGGGGCGGTGGATGATGCGGTTGGCAAGTAGAAAACAACAAGGCAGTGGTCTCCAATGGTTCGTGCTGCAAGAAAGCAGTGGGAGTCGATGCGAACGGGCTGTCCAGAGCAGCGAAAACAAAGTTGCGGCCAGTTCAGAGTAGTAGCAGTAATGAGCATCCAGGTTGGGGTGCTGACAGCAAGGTGGGGTGGGGCACTGAAGGTTCTAGAAGATCAGCAAGTGGGAATGGGTATTGCCACGGGTTCTGGAGTGGCCCCATGGTGGAAGGGGAGTAGGGGCTGAGAAGGCCAGAAAGGCAAGAGCAACTCCTTGTTGTTCTGGATGGCTGTAATAAGTAGAAAAGTAGATGGCTGTCATGACCCGCCCTGGGGCTTGGAATTATACAAGATGAGAATGAATGGTCAGACAATGAAAATCAGTTCTCTTTTATTCTATTTTTATCACTAATAGTTTAATATTCAAATATTCATGAAGTAATTTGATGAACAAGTAGAAATTTATATATTTTTGGTTGTTGTTCTCGCCTTCTATACACATTTGCTCAAATTTAATTCAACTTGTTCAAATGCTTAAAACCTAAAAAAATAATTAAAACAATATAATGATTTGTCTAAAGATAACTTCAAAGTAATTACACTTCTAAACTACAGTAGCCTAGAGAAAATAAATCAATGCTAGTTCATATTTTTATAAGAAAGCTTATATATATGCTAATACATGTATCAATGACACCTACACACATTTATTTTAACTTTAACTTTATATTCTTTACATACACATCAGTCTCTTCGAGGATCACCGTCAATAAACCTAACACCCATTTGGTCGATATTATTCCATCATCAAATCGGTTAACTATCTAAACATTTCAATTGTTTAGGGTTGAAAGACCTGTACATGCCCCTAGTCGATATTATCTCATCAACACAGCTTTTAGTTATGTAAACATCACAATTATCTGGGGAAGTAAGCTCTGTCTAATTGCCCTTGACTGATATTATCCCACCAACACAGCGGCTAGTGATCTAATCATCATAATTATCTGAGGTGGTAGAAAAACTATGTGCGCGGATATACAGACGTCCCCTGTCTGTTCCATTTGGGGGTGAACTCTTCTGAACATGCACATACAAATATGTATATATAAACTATTTCATTCTTCTTAACATGCATTTTTATGAGACATTTCCATTCATCTATTAACAGGCACACTTACTCTGCCGTGCAACTGTTCATCATATATATCTCTCATATCATGCATACCTCTTATCTCATGAATAAATCTTATATCATGCATATCTTCTTTATCATACATATCATGCATATCTTATTTATCCTACATATCATGCATCTGTTGCATATCTTGTATATCTTTTTTGTCATACATATATTTTCTATCCAAGAGTATGAAGGTTCTAACTAAGCCAGAGTATCTATGGAGTCAAACATACATTTTGAAATAAAGAAATTTACTAATATTTAAGAATATTACTCACCTCAATTGTCATGCTTGATTCTCAATCTTCAGTAACTAGTTTGGCGTTATGATAACCATTATGTTAAAATTAAGAACCTATAAACCTTAATATCAAACTTTAAGATTTAAGAGGTTTCATCAATAAAATTAATTTTCTTAAGGTAGTATAAGATTAATTTACCTAAAATTTATGGAGACGCCGTACGATTAATTTCCACACGTTCGTCTTGAGCTCGTCGTCTCGTTTAAATAACCTAAAATCTATAAATATCTTAAGAGTTCATGATGTCTTGACTCATAAATTAATTTAACAAAAAACATGACTGATTAGTTTAAACGTACCTTAAATGACTTTCATGTCAACCTACCCTTCCCTGAAGTTGCCAAATCATCTTTTCCCTTTTCCTATCGTTTGCTTATTCCTCCCTTAACCTTGCTGATTTCATGCTAGAAGCCCTTATAGAAACCCACAAACCAACTTCTCTTCCGACAAGATCTCGTCTTGGCTACGGCGAGCGAAAACTAAAAAGATGGACAATTAGTGACAATTCTCAAAATGAAATTGTGGGGAAGAAAATGAATGTGTAGAATATTGTTAAAGTGAATTTCATCCTTTCAATTTCATGCCCAGTCTGAATAGAGGGCTGCAGCTCTCGGTGGCCCGCTCGACTACTGCAGATTGCGAACATGCATATCATGACTGTGCTATAGTGTCACGATCGTAGCTCCTCGCGGGAGCCTTCTGTTGAGCGCGATCGAACAAGGTGGGGGAGGAAGAAATACGAAACTTTTGGATAGAAGATCTTGCCTTTTCGACTCTATACAAGGTAAATATAACGGAGTAGTCGGTCGGGTGTGTTGATCTCATTTTTTATGAGGGCTAAATTTCTCTCCTCGAGCTTAGGATCTAGCCATAAGACTTTCCTATTGACTATTCTATAAGAGCAGTGTTGAGACCCACCTCCCTTAGAAACTCAAAACACTTTTTGATCTCTTGTGGAGTCTCACATGGGTGGTCTCAAGTCCTCAATTCTGTGTTGAGATGACTAAGACCAACATGCTGAAGTTCAAAAATGAGTTTCTATAGGGTTATGAGGCCATAGGGAGACCCTGAGTGGCTAGACCATTCATACCCCCATACCTCACCCCAGGCACACCACTAGAATTCACACACACACACACTTAATATTAAATACACATTCACTTTAGAAACTCAAAACACTTTTTGATCTTTTGTGGAGTCTCACATGGGTGGTTTCAAGTCCTCAACTTTTGGTAGAGATGATTTGGACCAACATCTTGAAGCTCAAAAATGAGTTTCTATAGGGTTATGAGGTCATAGGGTGACCCTGAGTGGCTAGACCATTTATACCCCCATGTCTCACCCTGGGCACACCATTAGAATCCACACACACACACACTTAATATTAAACACACATCACACCACTATACACTTCGCTACACTCACACTACCTCATACCACCATACACACCCACTTGGACCATCACACATTCTCCTTTCACCTTATACACCCATACATTATGAATTATACCCCAAACCCACTAAACTTTTCCTCAAATTCTATCATGACATGTCCAAAATTTCATCAAGCACATCATGACAATTTCAATGTCACCAAACACAAATCCAAAACCCACCATGCCTAATGTCAAAAGCCCACCAACTTAATTCCAAAAGCCCACTAAACCGAAGGCCCACTCCAACATGTGATGAGACCCCTCCTCATTCACTTACTTAAAAATCAAACTATAATCCATGGCATTCATGATAAATTCCTTCCACATTTGGTTTCATAATAACACCTCACAAAAATGTCTAGAGTTCGTAAATACCTTCCCCATGAAAATTGCCCAAGCCACATGCAAGCCAAGTAGCTTTGACCAAGCCACATGTGAGCCCCCTTAGCCATGCACATGTCACTCTCTTCCAAGTAGCAAAAGGAGGGAGGTCTTTCTTGATTCCCCCCAAGATGCTTAACCCATGCTTCACTCTAACTTATGATTACCCTAATCTCTTGGGTAGGGACATGACCACACTAGTCCAACTGATCACCACCAACTATAACCACTTTGGAGGTGAGCTTGACCCACACACATGACTCAAACCCAAGCTCCCCCCAAAATCAAGTCAAGGCCTTTCCACTTAATTCAAACACATCTACCCATGATAAATCCCAATTGGCTTCACAACTCTCCACCCCTGAGCTCCCTCAACAAGATGGTGAACACCCAAGGCCTCTCCCGCCACCATGGCTGGCGGTGGAGGTGAACCCGAGAGCCACCAAAAGGGGGTAAACTCAAAATTGAGCCCATCAAATGTGGCTCAACCCATTAGACAATTGCATTATAAAAGTCTTTCTTGCCAAATGATAATTAAGACATATTAAACTCTTTGCATTAGCATCAACAACAACATTCTCTTCTGATTTCTGATGAGTTAATGAATAAACTCTTGGGCGAATGTTTTGTCTTGATTGCTCTATACGAGCCACAATATCAACTTCTGTTATTTTCTGTTGACGAGTTCTAAAAGTAACATTTAATGAAATTCCTCTGAGCTGAATCTATTTTCGGGTTAGTATCTGATGCTGATCTCTGAACAAATTTAGGTCAATATCTTTCTTGATGTTTAGGTTGTCTACATAAGTAAACACATTTATTCCAAATAACATTCACCACAATGTTGCTTTCCATTTTTGCTGTTGCATTAATTAAAAAGAAGTTGATGAGGTTATAAAGAAAACCAAGGGTGGAAAGTCTGTAGGATCTGATGATATCTCAATTGAAGTGTGGAAATATTTAGGAGATTTGGGATGAGTTTCTTGGCCTAAACTCTTTAATATTATTTTAAAAACTAAAAAGATGTCTGAGAAGTGGAGGAAGAGTATTCTGGTCGCCATTTTTAAGAATAAAAGGGATGCACTAGATTGTGCCAATTATAAACAAATTAAGTTGATGTGTCATATTTTAAAATTATGGGAGAGGGTAATTGAACATAGGTTAAGACTTATTACAAAAATTTCTCACAATTAATTTTGATTTATGCCAGGTAGGTCTACTATGGAAGCTATTCATTTATTGAAAGTTTTGATGGAGAAGATTAGAGATAATAAGGAGGATCTACATATGATTTTTATTGATTTAGAAAAAGCATACGATAAGGTTCCAAGAGATATTCTTTGGAGAGTTCTTGAGAAGAAAGGTGTTGATGTGACTTATATTTAAGTCATTAAAGATATGTATAGAAGAATAGTTACTTGTGTTCCAACAGGAGGATTGACCAAATATTTTCCTATTTTTGTTGCCTTACATCAGGGATCCGCTTTAAGCCCATATCTTTTTGCTTTAGTTATGGATGGTCTTACTGGACTCTTATAAGAGGATGTACCTTGGTGTATGCTTTTTGCGAATGATATCCTTCTCATGGATAAGACAAGAGAATAAGCTCAGGAAAAACTTGAATTATGGAGGTCACCTTGGTGTCTAAAGACCTTTGTTTGAGTAGAATTAAAACTGAATACATGGAATGTAATTTTAGTAGCAGCTTTAGTGACAGAAATGTAACTATGGGTGATCAAATTAT
The DNA here is from genome assembly GCA_002079205.1 of Phalaenopsis hybrid cultivar. Lineage (NCBI taxonomy): Eukaryota > Viridiplantae > Streptophyta > Magnoliopsida > Asparagales > Orchidaceae > Phalaenopsis > Phalaenopsis hybrid cultivar. Next base: position 470,679 of record JXCR01142850.1, on the reverse strand, counting down.
TAAAAGGTGTGAACGCTTTAGATTTCTCGAGTCTATTGTTCAAAGTGATGGTGATATTGATGGGGATGTTATTAGTGGAATTCATGTTGGTTGAAGTGGCGGAATGCTTCGGGCCTATTGTGTGATAGAAAGTATTGCTTAGACTGAAAGGAAAATTTATAAGATGTTGGTGACACTTGCAATGCTCTATGGCGCTGAATGTTGGCCTTTAGAAGAGAAACATAAAGCTAAGTTAAGTGTTGTCGAGATGAGAATAAATATGCGGATGAGTGGCTTTATACTTAAGGACAATGCGAAATGAATATATCCTTGATAGGGTTGGTGTAGCTCAAGTAACAGACAAAATTAGAGAGAGCTGTCTTAGATGGTTTGGTTACATTAAACGTCGACCATCTGATGATCCGATTAGAAGGGTAGATGTTTTAGATTCGACTTATGATAAGAAAGGCAGAGGTAGAACTAGGATGATGTGGGCATATTATATAAAAAATGATTGTAATTTATTAGAATTAAATGAAAATATGACACTAAATAGGATGCAATGGAAGAAAATGATTTATGTAGCCCAATTGTTTGTTGTTTGTTTCGTATAACTTAATCTAATCATCATATGTGACTCTTCATTAAGATTCATATTATTTAATCTAAATTTTTTGCTCTGATATCATTTTTTTCATGATCCGACCCGAGATTTGAAATTAATCAAGACGGGAACGGATGATCGGACAGTGAAAATCGATTCTATTTTATTCTATTTCTTTCATTAACAGTTTAATATTCAAATATTTATAAAAGAGTCACTAAAGAAAGCAATGTAACTAACAAGTAAAAATTTATACTTTTTCTACGGTTGTTCTCGCCTTCAATACATATTTGATCAACTTCTATTCATCTTGTTCAAATGTTTAAAACCTTAAAAAATATTAAAACAATATAATGAATTATCTAAAAATAACCCAAGAGTAATTACAATTCTAAACTACAGTAACCCAAGAAAAAGAAATCAATATGCATGATAATCTTTTGTATCTTTATATCTTATAATATACCAATATTTCATATTTTTATAAGAAAACTTTTACACACACACACACACATATATATATATATATATGATTGCATGTATCAATAATCTTTCTTAAATGAAAGTACTTAAATCTTTTATATGCATTTATTTTAACTTAACTTTTATTTTATAATCTTTACAAGCACGNTATACCTATATGTTAATGTGATTAGCATAGTGATTTCACTATAATCTTTCTCAATACTTATAATTCTCAACAGATTTTAATATATCACTTGACAAGAATGAAATGTAAATGAAGCGTTGAAAGTTAATCATTAACATACACATCAATTAAATTAAATAGCAATCTCAATTCATTTCATCTAACTCAATCATCTTAAGGAAGAATAGGAAATCTACTCATACACATCAATTAAATTAAATAACAATCTCAATTCATTTCATCTAACTCAATCATCTCAAGGAGGAATAGGAAATCTACTTACTAAGCCTACTTAAACATCAATACAATTCAATGATTCAAAGAGAATTCCACTATAACAGTTTTACGACTAAAATATTATAGAAATCATAACACAATACTTTGCTTTCTCTTCTTCATAATGACCAACAAATGTAGTAAAAGAAAACTCATTGACTTCCTATGCTCTGCTACTGTAGCACTACTCTTCTCTGTCTAGAAAGAAGATCTGGACTTCAGCTAGGAGAAGAACCAATCAAGTATCAACCTAGCATCAATCTCCCTTAGCGTTGCAATTCCTTTCTTTTTATAGTCATCTTCTCTAGCTTCCATGATTTCTATAGTCTTCCGCACTATCTCCCGTGATTCAGAGTCCCGAACGACTGCAAGTGCAAGTTAAAGTTGTTGGTGCCTAGGGGCTGGCACCTAGGCACCAGGCTCTCTATTTGTGTACTAGGTAATGGATGCCTAAGTGCCCAAGTAGTCGGTGCCCAGATGCCATTGTTGCGGCACCTAAGCGCTAAGCTCTCTGGTTTGGTTGTAGGATCTGACGCCTACGCGCCACTGTCTGGGTGCCTAGGCGCCAATTAGCCAAAGTCCATAGCTTAGCTCCACCTCCTTTCTTGCTTTCAACACTTCAAATCCCTGCTATTACCCACAAAATAAAAACAAAATACCTTCTTCAGTAGTGCAATTTTATTAATATAACGTATAAGGACAATCCAACTTGCTAGACAGATTATCCACACATCAAAATCACCCAATTTTAAAGGTTACTGTCATCAAGTAACATAAAAACTTAAATATTGGTTAATTTAACTAAATACGAATGGGTTTCATAAAGAACTACATGCAATCATTGTTCAAAAGATTCATGGTTAAGAAACTACAATTTCTCTATTGAATAAGTCTTTACTCTTATGCTATATGAAACTTTGAATTCATCATATAAAATATGATTTCATAATCATTTTAAAAAGGAATTACTAAATACTAAACTAATGTAATTTTGATGTTAAATATCAAGAATTAAGCTCTCCGTCAGGTAAACTACTAGTAATTCATAAACATAATTAAATTTAGGATTGTTGTGGAGTTTTCAATTTAGAAAGGATTGTTATATAACCAAAGATTTTTTTTCAAGCTTCTCCTTCATTTATAATCTTTCTTCTTGCTTTAGGATGACTATTTCAATCCTAAGCATAATTTCTTGAGAATTACCATATCTGGATAAGCCGTGTAATGATTTTAAATTCTATTACCATTTTTCTAAATTAAAACACTCTACATTCCTTTCCTACTCAATGCCATAAAAGTTTAAGAATTATTAGAATGAAAAAAACAATTATATGAAGGCTATATTCTTAATAAATACACATCTAAATGCTCATAATTGAATAAACAACTAATTCTTCTTAAAAGTAAATATGTTAATCACTTTTTCATTTGTTGCATTTCAACATTTACTTAGAACTAATCTAACTTAATTCACAAAGAGTTTAAATTAGTTTTAACTATGTTTCTTCTTCTTCAAGTTGATTGTAGTTCCGCATTTATTCCCCACTTTTGTAATGTTAACTAGCAACAACTATTTAATACTAAGGATAAATAATCTTGAGCACAACATAATTTTCCCCCAAACTTAATTACAAACAATTACAATAAATTAAACTTGATTCACAACATAAGTATACTAATACTATATACCTCATGCTCAAACCAACAATTAATCAACTTGCATGTAAAATAGATTACTATTTAACTGAATAAAAAACAACACGATATATAAAATCCACATGAAAATTCAAATATTGACAACAAGGAATTCAAAGAGTACCATAAGCAAAATAAATTCTTCAGCATCCAAATAAAAATATCATCCTCATCATCTCCCTCATATTCTTCATCATCTTCTTCTTCTTCCTCATCTTTGTCTTTTTCTTCAGGATCTACCTCCATAGGCTGGCAAATACTCTCGTAGGTCTGGTATGGAGAGTATACGGGAAACTCACTTGAATGCTTTCCTCCAATCCACTGGTTTCTCCGGTGTATCTTGATCCCCAGATACTCAATGCTTATGCACAGTATAACAATAGTTCTCATGGTATTTTTCATTTATATTTTCTTATTTTGCAACAAAATCAAAAATTTGATCCTGAAGAAAAATAAGAATTTAACTTTTTAATTTATATATATTTATATTGAGATATTACACAAGTATACATATTGTTATCAAGTAATATAGGACTTTTTAATTAAGACCTGAATAGAGAACCAACAAGGAAGATTATGCAATATGCACTTTTTAGATAGTTTTTCTATTTTTAAAAAGATAATTACTTAAACTAAAAACGATTTTTGTAGGAATTAAAAATTTAAATATTTTTGTATTTTTGATATTTTAACGAAACAGTAACAACTAAAAAGATAACTAAAGTTTTTATAGAAGAAAAATACTTAGTATGAAAATATCTTTCTTATTATCATGAATCAATAATAAGTATAGGAATTCTGTTGTGTAAGTATGCAAATTGCGTTGTGTCAAATATGAGCAATAATATTCTTTACCCTTACTAGAGATGCTATAAAGAACATTGGCTAGTTTAATGTTTGAATAGTTCTGATGACCGGCTAGGCAAGGAGATGCTATAAAGAACATTGACTAATTTAAAGTTTGAATAGTTCTGAAGATCGGCTAGGCAGTAAGATACTAGCGTCTCACTCTAGAGTTCCCTCGATTCCCTCCACTTGGGGGCTAACATTCTCGTATCAGAACCTAAAATAATAAACCAAGTTAGGGGCTTTACCCGGTCACTTTAAAGTCCTCTAATTCTACACCCATCAATGAATATTTTCCTATTTATTTGCACTCAATCATATGAACTCCATTCTCATTCATACAACCTCATGTAATTTTTTCCAATTGTTGATTGAGACAATAACAGCCCGGTTCTTACATATTCTCACAAAAAAAATTAATATCTGGATTGGCCAAATCAAGAAGTAAATGAAGTGCATGAATTTAAATCATCACAACTTCTTCCAATATTAAAGATCAATACTCTCCACAACTTTCATCCAAATCTTAATTACTTATCATTTTAGGAAGAAAGATAAGGAAAACTATTCAGAATCCATGGAGAAAATAAAATCACACTTTAGTTTGAAAGAAGAAATCATTGTCAAACCAACAACAAGTCTCGATTAAAACCAAAAGTAGTCCAAAACAAAAAGATAAAAACTTATCTCAAGTCCTCCACCAAACTCTTAAAGTTCCTTTGAATCTCTTCTCTTTTACAATCACTCAAAACAGAATAACAAAAAGGATAAAGTAAATAAAAAGTGATTTCTGAAAATCTCTCCGAACTAACTCCCTAGAGAAAAACTTTCAAAACTTGTCAATATTTTCAGCACTCTTTTCTAAGTCCTTTCTTCTTTCTTTTATAGTTTTCTAAGAGGTGACTTGGGATCTCTTCAAAATGTGTCTTGATTTGATGTATTTGCCCATGAGATGCATCTGTTCATGATAATTTTCTTCAATGGTGGTTACAACCACCAATTAAGCCAATGGGTGCCTAAAAAACCTCTTCGAAATTCGTAAAAACTGATTTTACTCATCTAGTAACTGCCACTGGCGCTTAAGCGCGGGGTCTCGGCGCTTAGGCGTGGCCTTCTCTGTTTAACCAAAACTTAAGCGCCAGATTNGATCCCGACTCAATGCTTATGCACAGTATAGCAATAGTTCTGATGGTATTTTTCACTTATATTTTCTTATTTCGCAACAAAATCAAAAACTTTAATCCTGAAGAAAAATAAGAATTTAACTTTTTAATTTATATATATTTATATTGGGATACTATGTAAGTATACATATCGTTATCAAGTAACATAGGACTTTTTGATTAAGACTTAAATATCGAACCCACAGGGAAGGTTATGCAATATGCATTTTTTAGAAAGTTTTTCTATTTTTAAAAAGAAAATTAATTAAACATAAAATGATTTTTGTAGGAATTTAAAATTTAAATATTTTTGGTATTTTAACAAAATAGTAAAAACTAAAAAGATAACTAAAGTTTTTTGTAGAAGAAAAGTATTTAATATGAAAATATCTTTCTTCTTATCATGAATCAGTAATAAGTATAAGAATTCTGTTGTGAAAGTATGCAAATTGTGTTTGAAAATATCTTTCTTCTTATCATGAATCAGTAATAAGTATAAGAATTCTGTTGTGGAAGTATACAAATTGTGTTGTGTCAAATAGGAGCAATAATATTTCTTACCCTTACAAAAGATGCTATAAAGAACATTGGTTAATTTAAAGTTTGAATAGTCCTGAAGACCGGCTATGCGGGAAGATACTAGCTCTCACTCTAAAGTTCCCTCGATTCCCTTCACCTGAGGGCTAACATTCTTGTATTAGAACCTAAAACAATAAACCAAGTTGGGGGCTTTAACCTGTCACTTTAAAGTCCTCTAACTCTACACCCATCAATGAATATTTCTTTATTTATTTGCATTCAATCATATGAACTAATTTCTCATTCATACAACCTCATGTGATTCTTTTCAATTGTTGACTGAGAAAATACTAGTCCAATGCTTACATGTTATCACAACAATTGTTAACATTTGGATTGGCTAAATCAAGAAGTAAATGTTGCATGGATTTAAATCATCACAACTTCTTCCAATATTAAAGATCAATACTCTCCACAACTTCAATCCAAAACTTAAATACTTATCATTTTAAGAATAAAGATAAAGAAAACTACTCAGAATATATGATGAAAACAAAACAACACTTTAGTTTAAAATAAGAAATCATTGTCAAACCAAAAACAAGTCTCGATTAGAAACCACACTTTAGTTTAAAAGTAGAAATAATTGTCAAACCAACAACAAGTCTCAATTAAAATAAAAAGTAGTCTAAAACAAAAGATAAAAACTTATCTCAAGTCCTCCACCAAACTCTTGAAGTTCCTCTGAATCTCTTCTCTTTTACAATCACTCAAAACAAAATAACAAAATGGATAAAGTAAATAAAAAGTGGTTCCTAAAAATTTCTTCGAATTAACTCCCAGAGAAGAACTTTCAAAACTTGCCAATATTTTCAGGACTCTTTTCTAGGTCCTCTCTTCTTTCATTTATAGTTTTCTAAGAGGTTCCTTGGGTTTTCTTCAAAATGTGTTTTGATTCAATGTATTTCCCCAAAGATGCATCCTTTCATGATAATTTTTGTCCATGGTGGTTACAACCACCTATTAAGCCAATGGGTGCCTCAAAAACCTCTTTGAAATTCGTGAAAACTGATTTTACTCATCTAGTAACTGCCACTGGCGCTTAAGCGCGGGGTCTCGGCGCTTAGGCGTGACCTTCCCTATTTAACCGGCGCTTAAGCGCCGAATCTGGTGCTTAGGTGTCAAAACTCTTTTGCACAATTTTTCACCTTTTTGCTCCAAATTTGATCCTTTTTCACTCCATTAAGAATTTTTTCCATTTTTACTTGTATCTACAAGAACAAAAATATTTCCATTAAAGCACAATATCTCAAAAATAGGTATAAAAATGTGTCTAAAAATACTATATATTTTAGGTGTATTGTCTAAAAATACTATATTTTAGGTGTATATCAAAATGCAATATCTCAAAAATAGGTATAAAAATGTGTCTAAAAACACTATATATTTTAGGTGTATCACTAGGTATGGAAGATACTAGCTCTTACTTTAGAGTTCCCTCGATTCCCTTGACCTGGGGACTAACATTCCCAAATCAGAACCTAAAACAATAAACCAAGTTGGGGGCTTTAACCTGTCACTTTAAAGTCCTCTAACTCTACACCCTTCAATGAGTATTTTCCTATTTATTTGCACTCAATCATATGAACTACATTCTCATTCATACAACCTCATGTGATTCTTTCCAATTGTTGACTAAGACAATATCAGCCCGGTTCTTACATGTTCTCAAAAAAAATATTAGCACCTGGATTGGCCATATCAAGAAGTGAGTGCATGGATTTAAATCATCACAACTTCTTCCAACATTAAAGATCAATACTCTCCATAATTCTCGTGCATGGATTTAAATCATCACAACTTCTTCCATCATTAAAGATCAATACTTTCCACAACTTGGGAGTGCATGGATTTAAATCATCACAACTTTGTCCAACATTAAAGATCAATATTCTTTACAAGTCTGATTTAAATCATCACAACTTCTTCCATCATTGAAGATCAATACTTTCCACAACTTTCGGTTCATGGATTTAAATCATCAAAACTTCTTCCAACATTAAAGATCAATACTCTCCACAACTTCCATCCATATTTAAATTTTCACAACTTTTTCCAACATTAAAGATCAATACTCTCCACAACTTCCATCAAACTTAATTACTTATCATTTTAAGAAGAAAAATAAAGAAAACTACTCAGAATCCATGGAGAAAACAAAAACACACTTTAGTTTAAAAGAAGAAATAATTGTCAAACCTACAACAAGTCTCAATTAAAACTAAAAGTAGTCTAAAAAAAAAGGTAAAAACTTATCTCAAGTCCTCCACCAAAGTCTTGAAGTTCCTTTGATTTTCTTCCCTTTATAATAAGGATAAAATAAAAGTAAAAGTGGTGCCTGAAAATCTCTCCAAACTAACTCCCCAAATGAGACCTTTCAAAACTTTCTAATACTTTCAGGACCTCTTTCAAAGTCTTAATCTTCTTTCTTTTATAATTTTCCAAAAGGTGCCTTGGTTTTTCTTCAAAATATGTCTAGATTCAATGTATTTCCCCAAGAGATGCATCCTTTCGCGATAATTTCCATCCATGGTGGTTATAACTACGTATTAAGCCAATGGACACCTCAAAAACCTTTTCAAAAATTGCAGAAACCAAATTTACTCGCCCAATAACTGCCACTGGCTCTTAAGCGGGGGGCTTTTGGCACTTAGGCGTGGCCTTCTCTGTTTAATCGATGCTTAGGTGCCAAAACTCTTTTGCACATTTTTCACCTTTTTGCTCATCTAGCGCTTAGGCGCCAAAACTCTTTTGCACAATTTTTCACTTTTTTGCTCCAAATTTGATCCTTTTTCACTCCATTAAGCATTTTTTACCCTTTTTACCTGTATCTGCAAGAAAAACACAAAAATACCTTCCATTAAAGCGTAATATCTCAAAAATAAGTATAAAAACGTGTCTAAAAACACTATATATTTTAGGTGTATCAGTACCCAGGGTTCACGAGAGAGATTGAAAGAGGCAGGCACTTAGGGTAGATGAGACATGAGAGAGGGAGCATGAGGGTCAAGAGGGGCAGCGTGGTAATACATACGCGAGGAATGCAGGTCACGGGGTTGAACTTGCAGCCACGTGTAATAGGAATTTTTATTGAATTATATGGATAATATGCAAAATCATAATAAACAAATGCTACTGTCAGCTATTTGAGCAACTAATATAGATATTACATCAGAATCATGAACACTTGCTACTCTTTTTGGATTTAACCCTTCCCCCTTCTGAGGGCCATTGAAAATTATTATTAGTTATCTCTTCAATTAATGAATATGCTTCATCGATAGGTTTTAACATTAATGATCCACCAAAAGCAACATCAATTATCGATCTAAGAGATCCAATCAATCCATTATAAAAAAGTTTGAATTATTAACCAATCTGGCAATGCATATTGTGGACACTTCCTAAGGAGATCTTTAAATCTTTCTCCGGCTTCATAAATTGATTCCCCTTCAAACAAACAAAAAAGTTTTATTATCATTTCTAAGCTTAGCAATTTTTGAAGGAGGGAAATATTTAGATAAAAAATTTGGTGATAAATCTCCCCAAGTTCTGATAGATCCGGGTGTTAATGAGTTTAATCACATCTTAGCTTAATCCCTCAGTGAAAAAGGAAAAAGTTTGAGTCTGACAGCATCATTCGACACTCCATTATATTGAAATATAACACACAATTTTAGAAAACTAGCAAGGTGTAAATTTGGGTCTTTATTTGGTTTCCTCCAAACTGATTGTTTTGTACAATTTGAATAATAACAGGTTTAAGCTTAAATGAATTGGCAGTTACAGCAAGGTTTTGTATACTCAAAAAAATTTCATCTATTGTAGGATTAACATAATCCCTTAAAGGTATCTGATGATGTTCATTTTCATTTCCAGCATTACTTGAGTTGCAAGCCATTTTGCTAGAATGATTTTCTTTTTTTGTCTTTTTCAAATTTTTCTAACAGTTCTTTCTAATTAAGAATAGTAAGGTACTAGGTTTTCAGATCTTATACTATGCATAAACAAAATAAAACAAGTAATTAAAAATAAGCAATACACTTAAAAAAGAAAATGCTTAAACTAAACTAAAAACACTTATATATATATATTTTAAAAATAAAATACCTAATATTTTCCATTACTTCCCCGGCAACCATGCCAAAAAATTGATACGACGGGAATTTGTTAAGCTTAATAATAATGATGTAATGTAACCCAAACTATAATATAATTTTGATGAAAATAATTTATCTTTAAAAACCTCTTTAAAATCCCATTTCCCGTTTACATACTACACAAGTATACATATCACTTAAGTAACATAGGGCTTTAATGGAGTCCTAGATATCGATCCCACAAGGAAGCTAGGAATATATATAAGCTAGTTATTTAATTTCTATTATAATATAAAAACAAAGTGAAGTGCTAAGTTTGAAATTAAACTACTTAAGTGAAATGCTACTAATTCTGCAGATGTACAGTTATAACAAGTAAATTAAACTAAATGCTAAACTTTAAAAAGTAAATTGCTGAAATAAAATAAAGGTTTTTGTTGACAAAAGTTTAAGTATGAGAAAAAATCCTTCCCCTTTACAATGAAAATATGGCTTGTAATGAAATTGAAATCATTTTAAAATCCTTCCCCTTTACAATTCAAAATTTGTGTCTCATTGATCAAAGAGTCGAATCCCTTCATATTGGAACCTTCAAAAGTGTCCACATGCATTGAAACACTCTAAGGGGTGCTTAAAATTAGTGTCACATTGAAAATTCGTGCAAAATTTGTCTCAAACCACCTTAATTTTAAAAGTCACGCTAGCGCATCATGCGCGACTCTGGTGCATCATGCGCAAGTGCTCTGGATTTTGGCGCATCATGCGCCAAACCCAAAATTGGTTGTTTTTGCTCCAATTTCTCTCTTTTTTCAATTTTTTCTCCAAATGACTAAAAACTGAAATACCTACAACAAACACACAAAAACACCATTATTTAAAGTGCAATATCACAAAAAATAGACATAAAAAGGGTACTGAAAATAGTAAGTTATTTTTGTAGATCAGTAGGGAAGATACTAGCTCTCACTTTAAAGTTTCCTCTTCTCCCTCCACCCGAGAGCTAATATCTCGTATCAAAACCTAAAAGTATAAATTAAATTAGGGGCTTTAGCCTGTCACTCTAAAATCCTTTAATTCTACAATGATGAAATTTTATTTCCCTATTTATTTGCACTCAACCCCTTGAACTACAATCTCATCGATGAAATCAAATGTGATTCATACAATTTGTTTACTGAGACAATAACATCTCAGATCTTACATGATCTCACAACAATTTTTAACATCTTAATTGGCCAAATCAGGAAGTAAATGAAGTACAAGGTTTCAAATAAATACAACTTCTTCCAACATTAAAGTATATTAGTTCACACAAATTCCTTTCAATACATAATCACTTATCATTTTAAGAAAAAATATAAAGAAAACTACTCAGAATCCATGGAGAAAACACAACCACACTTGATTTTAAAGGTATAAATCATCCACACAAATAAGAAATCTATACTAAAACTAAATGTAGTCACAAAGATAAACACTTATCTCAAATTCTCTCTCCCAAATGTCTTGAAGTTCTTTTGAATTCTCATTCTTCACTCAAAATACAAACTAAAACTTAAAATAAAAAGAAAGGTGGTCGGCGGCTGTGGCGGCGTCTACTTGGATGGATGATGGCTGTGGGTTGGGATTGGATGGCTGGCCTCTTCCTTTGATGTTCCAAGTCTTTTTTATAAAAATCCAAAAGGTGCCTTGGTGTCTCTCCAAAATTTGCCTTCATTTAATGAATCTTCTAGAAGTTGCCTCCTTTAAAAAGCCAATTGAATGAATTTTCGTGTCCATGGACTACTTCCCACGTTTTTACCAAGGGTTGCTTCAAACATCTCTTAAAAAATTCATGTAAATTCAATGAATCATCAAATAACAACTTCTGGCGCTGAATCATGGGGTATGTGGCGCTAAGGCATGACTCCCTCTGTATAACTGAAGCATAAGCGCTAGTAATGGGTGCTTAGGCTCCTCAGTTCATTTTTGCACCTTCTTTTGCTCTGAATTTTATTCCTTTTCACTCATTTTACCATGTTTCATCTATTTGATTGTACTTAAAATAAAAAACACACAAATACCTTTCATTAAAAGTAATATCTCAAAAAATAGGTTTAAAAATGTGTACAAAAATATTATATATTTTATGTGTATCAAACTCCCCCAAACTTAAAATGTTACTTGTCATCAAGTGACACTTCAATCTTTTAAAAACTAAATAAGTTGATGATGTATATGAGTTTCTTTAGGAGTTTCTAAATTTTTGATGTAGAAATATAGTAGTCCAATTCAGAAAAAATATTAATAAAAGAGACCAACTTAGAGTTTAGAAGTTTTTAATGTTAAGAAATATGAAAATATGGGTTGCTATCTAGATCAAAAAAATTGTAGATTCTCCAATTATAGAGTTTAGGTATTCTATAATCTGCACTTAAAAAGTTTTATTAAGCATAACTTTACTTACCATATTATATCCTTAAGCTTAAGTGTTTCTCAAGTCTTATACTTTAGAAAGACTAGATGTGGAACCAATTTTTTATTAGGCACTAATCCTCAAGCTTCTCCTCCCTTTTTCAAATTTTATTTCCTTTTTCTTGTTCTTTTTTTTCTCTTGTTATTACTTTTTTCTTTTTCTTTTTTTCCTGACAAAAATTAGTATATATGGATAGGCCTTTAATGATTTTGAATTCTACTCTTCCTTTCCTAATGTAAAGAGTTGGTATATTTCATTTACTTAAAAACATAATAATAGTTTTGCAAATTATTTTCAATAAAAGAAATTTAAGTTTTGAAAATAAAAGTCTAACTCTTATTCATTTTTCAAAAGTACAATTTCTCCTTCTAAAGATAGTTACACAATATTTATCATTTCCACACTAAAAAAATTTACCTTTAAGTTTTTCTTCATTACCATAAATTTTAACTAAATTCTCTTACTCATTTTTTACTAAAAAATTTTACTTCCCTAATATAACTTCATATACCTGATCATTTTTCTTTAAATCAAAATCAAATTTATTTGAAATACATTTGAGAACAAATAAATTTCAAGTCTTAAGAAAATTTTTCATCCCTCCCACAAATTTAAATTTTTAATAGAATAAAACATTTTAGTAGCACATACAAATTTTGGCAGGAATGAAAACTAAAAATAACATGCTAGCATGAATTTTTACATCCTAAAGATACAAGTATAAAAAATTAAAATAGGAATGAAAATTAAATTGATCAAATTTTAGTTTTCTCAATATATAGAGATTCATTGGACTTCTATATAGTGGAGTATAACATAAAAACAAACACACTAACAAACATGCATAATTGCAACATAAAAGAAAATATCTAGCAGTAAATTGTAAATTTTAAACTTGCACCTTTTAAGTAACAAGTTAGCTATATTCTTAAACCTTCCTAAGCTCCAGAATTAAGTTCAACACAGACTAACTAACTACAACAAACAACACAATTAATACAAATACTACCACAAAACATAATAACTACTTACAAAAACACAAATACATTACAGTAGTGTCTGACGAAAAAAAAAACATAATAAAAACTAACTGTCTCAACAAATACAACTCTAAACACAACAAAAAGTATAAAATATCTCCACCATCAACAGTTCACAACAATACATAAACTAAAAATCAAACAAAATTATATATCCAGTCTAATCATCCTCATCCTCTGCAGCACTGATCCCGATGATATAGTTATGCAAAGTATATAAAGTTGGCTTTGCTTTACAACCGTGCCAAAAAATTGATGCGTTATTTTATGAATAAGAAATTTAAACAATTTAGGTAGGGATTCTACGCAAGTAAACATATCGTTATCAAGCAATACAAGACTTTCTGTTTAATCCCTAAATATTGATCCCCCGAGGAAGGTTTAAATTTGAGATGATAAATTAACTAGGAAATTCATAGCAATAAAATAAAATTACTGTAAATAATTTTGAATATTTGATGTACTATCAAACCTAAATTATTATCTACTAGCAAAACTGAAATGCAAAGTTTAAATAGTAACTACCAAACTATGTTTATGTGATGGAGTTACCTAATATGAAGAAGCATTATTCCCACTACAATGAGTTCTTGGTGAAATGAGATGAAATAAATGGTTTAAATATGTATTGTGCCAAATAGGAGTAATTTTAATTCTTTACCTTGATTCACTGTCATAGAGAATCATTGACTAATCTCAGGTTTAGTCCCTAAATCCATGGTTAGGCTGGGAGCATACTGGCTCTCACTCTTGGGCTTCCACTTCCCTTCCTCTGATGGCTAACACTCGCTTTAGTTCTTAAACACTAAGACCAAATTGGGGATTTTAGTCTGTCGCTCTAAAATCTCTAATTCTAATCCCAACAATGTATATTTCCCTATTTATTTGCACTCAATTCCATGAACGAAATACTCCTCCATGGAATTAAATGTGATTCTCACTCTATTGTAGAACTCATACTCCATTGCCTGGATCATATGTTTCACAACATATTTTAACATTTCAATTGGCCAGGTAAAAAAGTAAATTAAGAACGGAGTTGAAATACCATCACATTTTATTTTATATTTTAAAATTGACACATCCAAATTATCTCTTCATTTCATCATATCTCAGAGTAGGGAGAAAGGTAAAGAAATCTACTCAAACATCATGAGAAAGATAGAACAAAACACAAATTTTATATATAAAAGAAAGTTCATACAAAAATAATAAACAAACAATACTTATCTGAAACTCTTTCTCAAAACAAATCCCTTGTAGCCACTCTTGGACTCTTTATCTCTTTACAATACTTTTGATTCTCTCTTAGAAGATGTAAAGAAGAAGAAATCTCTCACTTCTCTCTCTATCTAACAACTCTTATAAAAGAATTCACACTTAAACTCACCACAAAAACTCAAAACTCTAAAGAAATAAACGACTAATGGACTTTAAGTGGTTGGGGGGAGTGGGAGAGAGATTTTTCTGATCAATTTTGTCTCTAAATAAAGCCTAATGTCGATTTTTTAAAAATTCATCCAAAAACTCTTCAAAAAGCATCCAAATTTGCCGAATCTTCTAGATATTGGTTTTGCACCGACATTGGCGCCGTCAGTGCCAGTGGCCCGTGAATTAATTCCACGCTCTCTTTCAAATGGCACCGTCGGTGCTGGTCCCGACACGGTCGACACTGAGCAAAATTTGGCCTCTGTTCTATAGGTCTGCTCGTCGGCACTGAGTATTTCTTCAAAAACGCCATTTTGGCTCCAAATTCCATCGTTATTGCTTTTTTTTTACTTCAAGTCTTAAAAATCATCAACCTGCAACAAAATATGAAAAATACCTTCATTTAAAGTGCAAAATAACAAAAAATAAGTATAAAAAATAGGTCTTAATATACATATATTTTTGGTGCATCAAAATCCCATAAACTTAAATGCCATTTGTCCTCAAGTAACTCTTTTACTGCATAAAAATATGACTCATGGAAACGAGTTTTAATTTCTGTATTTCCGTATTTTAGTCCACTAAATACTATAACATAACTTAAGAAAAATGTAAAATAACTCCAGTTAATATTAAAGGTATAAAAATATCTAGCAGTCAAGTCTAAGATTTTTGATTCTCTATCTTTTTAATAAAAATTACAATTTGTTATGTTAAAGCCACTTAGAATATCCATATGAAAAAGAACTTCATGATAATTTAGTAGTAAATATGATAATATTTAAATATAAGTTTAGAGAATGTAGTCAAGCCTTCTTCTTTAAGTTGATTCAAGTAAAGCCAATTTTTTCTTAGCATCTCCTCAAGCTTCTCCTCACATCTTTTTCTTTTCTTTTCATATCTTTTCTTTTCTTTTAGGATCATTTTCAATCTTTTTTATTTCTTTTCTTCTCTTCTTTTTTTGTTATGTGAGGATTATTATATCTGGATAGCCTTTAATGATTTTGAACTTCACTATCCTCTTTTTAAAGTTAAAAACTTTTCACATTCCTTCATTTTATTAATTTTGATTAGTTTAGAGATTTTTCATAAAGGTTTTTTTCTTTTTACATGAATTTCTAAGATTTTTAATACTTCAAAAATACAAATTCTAGTACTTACAATCGAAAAACATAGTCTCATTCTCTCTTACCAAATATCTTACTCTCTAAAATTAACCTTTATTATTGAAAATTTTTACTTAAGTTTACTTATATATTTAGAAACAAAAATATAGTTATCTAAAGTCATCCTCTAATAACAAAGGTCAGGTGAAATTTAAAAATTTAGAAAGTATAGCTAATTAAGGACAAATAAAATAAAGTTTCTTTTTTTAAAAAGGAATTTTTGTTCCTCCCCAAACTTAAATTTTTAAAAGATTTTGCATGAAAAACTTAAAAACATATAAGGTGAAAGAAAACATTTAATATATAAGCAAAAGACATACATGTTGAAGGTTCTGATAGTGAAACTTAACTTTGAAATATGTGCTAATATGAAAAGCTACAAGACTTAAAACATTAAATAACACAATACTTCAAAAAGAAATTGCTGAGAAAGAATTAACTACAAATACATCAACAAATTACTAAGAACTAACAATAGTACTAAAATAATTTCCAATGTAAAAACAATTTTGCAATCCTACTGTTCACAATACAACTAAAATAAAGCAAAGTATCACATTCTAAAAACAAAAAACAACAACAATAAAGCACAACCAACTATAAACTAAACAAAAGATCAAACTAAAGCATCACTGTCGGCATTATTTTTGGTGTGGAGTTTGCCCGTAAGAAGCTGTCGGTCATCGGAATTGAAATTTCGTTGCCCGCTTCAGAAGGACATAAAAAAAAGTTGGGTTTTGAAAAAGATGAAGTCAAACTGACTCCATAATTTTCATAGTTTAGATAAAAGAGCACTTTATCTCAAATCCTATATCTATCTCGAAGGATAAACACAAGAATTGAG
>JXCR01142850.1:436913-452787 GCA_002079205.1 Phalaenopsis hybrid cultivar | reverse complement strand
CACGGTTCCATCGTCCCGGTACCACTATTTTCTATTGGAATCACTTAGTCCAGATGAACTTACTCAACTCAACTTAATGAGTTCTATAATTTTATGTAGATCGTGGGAAAACTCGTTAGCAACCGTAGGTTACCTCCTCCGAGGTTTCCCGCTCTTCCAATAGAGACGTTTTAGTTTAGTTGAAGTTACATTTTTGTGATGTTTGTGATTAAATTTTGAGTTGTCTTATATTTTTGAAATATTGTGGGGGTGATTTATGCAATTTTTTTTATTTTTTANTATATATATATATATATATATATATATATATATATTAAATCATATGTGATTTATTCACGTGCGGTGTCGTAACAAAGTAGGTGTCCTCCCTAGGCAAAATCAAAGTTCTGGACGCACCGGTGAAATCTGTTTTGTCATCCGGGGACGCTCGAACGACGTCGTCGACAATCGGGTCAGAGACACGTCAAAATTCAAATTTCACAAAATTTCGACCCACGATTGATCTTCTCAAAACATTTATTCGAGTCTTCGACAGATAACGGTGCAAGCGATGCGAATTGTGACGATCGGACGTGTCGACTCTTCAAATTGCGAAGCTTTGTGCGCGGAAGTGTGAATTATGCAGAAGGTCACCCTAAGGCTCAAAAAGTCCTATAAGAATCTCTTTTAGGTTTCCTCATGTTGGTTTCATCCTTCTAAGTGCTAGAAGTCGATACCACACACGCGAAACCACAAAAGAGTACATAAGTGGATTGAATTTCTAAAACGAGGGGGTCTCATTTCTAAGGTTCTAAGATAGTCAAAGAGAAATCCCTAAAGCTATATCCTAAACCCTAAGAGGAATATTAGACCTCGCTAAAAATGAGGTCAACAACTTCATCTAGGACTTATATACATGTTTTCTTTGACTTAGCTTTTCAGTTTTGCTTTTAGATGTATGTTAACACAGCCATCAGCATCCCTATTACTCATCTTGATGTGGTGATTTCATATCGTTCTCTACATCCCCTCCATTGTTGTGCTCGTTGATGTTGCTCAGAAACTGAGCCCGAACTATTTTCTGTAGTCGGACAGCCCTTCCAACAGTCTCTAGCATGCTACCAGCCCCTTCAATCACCTCCCTAATTGTACCCCATTTCCAGCCACCTTTAAGCTGCTATAGCACCTCTCAGCCACATCCAACCTGTTGTCTCCCCCTTCCATCCCCTACAACCCGCTGTCGATCAACTTACAGTGCCTACAACTTGCTGTCAGCTTCCTTTCCAGCCACCTCTCACATGTCACCATCCCCTTCCTTCAATATTGCATATTGCACTAATAAATCAAAAAGGTATAAAAACTATGCATGTATGCATCTATGATATACAAAATAGAGACATATTCTCTACATTTAAAGTAGAAAGTTTCATATGATCATCTACATGCAACAAAACAAAAGAACCACTAAGGGTGTGCTTGGGGCAAAAAGGAGCCTCCCTGTTAGAATCCCGTGGCGTATGAAAAAAAAAAGCTTATTTAAAGTTCAAAAGAAAAGCAAGATCCAGAGCATGTAGAGGTCAAAGATGCCAAAAGTCTCTTTTCATTGTGGTCCTCAAAAAGTGCATAATGTTTGTGGTCCCCTCTGATAATAATACCTTGATATTCAAACATCCATGGTTGGAAAGTATCTTGTAAGTTTTTAATGGTTTGGAGTTCAACTTAGGCACTATCCCAATGATGGCAGAAATATCCAGCGACAATAAGTCTGGTACCGTGCTTTAGGGGTGTAAACAAGCCAAACACGAGCGAGCCCAGGCTCAACTCGTGTTTGGCTCGTTTATATTTCGAGCTCAAAAAGTGTGTTCGTGTTCGGTCGTTTGCTTAGCAAGCTGAGCACGAGTCGTTCAGGAACAAAGAGTCGTTTTGATAACCCAAATCACGTGGTCATAAGATGTTAAGGATTGGGACAAGATTTCAAAATTATTGTTTATATTAAAACAGTATTTGAATCTAATTTAATAATTTTTGTTCTATTTTCTTAATTAATACTTTTAATTGATTAAAAATCTTTGTAGTCTTGTGGTCAATTAAATTTATTAAAAATACTACTCATCAAAAAAAAAATATATATATATATATATATATATAATTAATGAGTAGCATTTTGAGTCAAAACGAGTCGAACACAAACGAACAAATTTTAGTTCGTGTTCAGCTCGTTAACTTAGAGAACAAGCCTAACACGAGTTGTTCGCGAACAACGAGCCGTTTTGACAACCCTGTCGTGCTTATCACGAATGATACACCCCACGCCAGCCGCTCTAGAAGAGAGGAGAGCAGCATCGATGTTTACCTTTAACCATCCAAGAGGAAAAAGGCGGGGGGGAGGTATGGATGGTGGGGGATGCCACCTTCCCCTTCCAGTCACCTCCTGTTTCCTACCACCCTTCCAAACAGCTTCCGCTTGCTACCACCCTTCCAGCCACTCTGCCCTACACTAGTTTATATTTCCCCTTAAGCTGCAACACCTTAGTCTTCGCCATCAGCCCTAGTTAGGTCGTGTTGTGTCTTTGTTATTTCCTAGTTTCAAGTGTATGTGATTGTAACCTTTACTTGCTTTTGAGTAAAAATATTGCTTTCCTTGTTGGGTTATAGGGGAGGGGGGGAGGAGGAGGAGGTATGGATGGTGGGGGATGCCACCTTCCCCTTCCAGTCACCACCCGCTTGCTATCACTCTTCCAAACACCTCCCGCTTGTTACCACCCTTCCAGCCACTCTGCCCTACACTAGTTTATATTTCCCCTTAAGCTGCAATACCTTAGTCTTCGCCATCAGCCCTAGTTAGGTGGTGTTGTGTCTTTGTTATTTCCTAGTTTCAAGTGTATGTGATTGTAACCTTTATTTGCTTTTGAGTAAAAATATTGCTTTCCCTATTGGGTTATCAACAAATTTAAGTCAATCTTAGCTAATAAAAATTTTGTGCCCTATCAAATGCATCTTAAAATTCACAACTCAAAGAGTCGAAGCCATTAGAGAGCATGCATGCCTCAGCCATTACTGTGATATAATGGTGTTGTTTTGCAGCTAACTACTCAATCAAATGATTTCAACTGTAACTATTACTTTGTGAAGTGTCCTTTTATTACAAAATTATGTTGATGGAAGGTACGAGCCACATCTTTACTGGCCTAAGATCACTGTCGAATGAACATATAAGTTTGTTGATATAACTGGCTATTTCTGAGCTAACATTAATCTTAAAGTTATCATTGATAACAAATTAATATGAGGAAAAATCAAATTTTGCCTCCTCACTCTCAATGATAAAACTTGCTTGAGTATCTTGAGTTTCACCATATTTCTTGAAAATTTTGTGTAGGGTTTGAAATAATTTCGAAAAATAAAATTAAGTGCAGTTGAAGTTTTTTATTGGCACGGTCATTATCATATTATTTAAGTAACTTCATTTTGTTATTTTAGACCTTATCAATTTTGTTGATTTACCTACAACGGAATAATTCTACAATTTATATATGGTATAATTTCATTTCAAAATTCATCACATTATAGACCCCGTTAACGCTAATGTGCGCATAAAGAATCAAGTCTATCATTGGGAATTACAATTGCGGTTTATGAATGTGATGTTGAGAGCTTTTGTTTTATTTATTTATTTTTTTTTTTTTTGTAGAAGGCTTTCAAGGCCGCATAAGAATGAGAGATAAAAAATAATTTCACAAATTGCACAATTTATTGTTCACATATAAATTTGCTCTACCAGAAAACCCTTTTTTGATGGGTGTTACGATAATTTATCCAAATTGAATTTTATTCCAAGGGAAACAAGAAATTGAAACTAAATAGAAGGGGATTATGACACTATCCTATAGGCAATACAAGCCACCCAGATACAAAGAGTTTCCATTTGAAGTGACTTTTTCGTAGAAGGCCTTAAAAGCCGTGCTTAAATTATTAATAAGAAAAAATTTACTAGGTTCCTTGGAGAGAATCTATTTCTCGGTCCTTAATGACGAGTTAGTTGTATTTAACTGAGAATATGAGTTATAACACATTTATTTAGCATAAGTCTGGCTGACTACAATGCTCAAGTTATATGGAGGATTGGCCATGCGGTCAACTTGAAAACATGTTATGGACATCAGTTTAAACCTTGAATTATTTGAAGTAATGGCGTGCTTCTCAAAGCAGAACAATTAAATTTACTTTGCGTCAGTTTGCACAATGTTCACAGATGTTGGTTCAATCATTTAAGATGTCTGTCAAAACACATACAGACAAATATACTATCAATACTTGATGTGACGTGCACATCTTTCAAAACAACTAAGTGAGCAATGAAACACAACAATAAAGTGCTTTTCTCATTAAAATAAAATAAAATTTCTAGCTAGAAAATGTGGTAGTTTATGGGAGTGTGCGGTCACTCGAGACATTCATTGATTACTCTTAGCAATTGACATCTGTGTGGCTTAGAGCACTCGTACAACCTATGACACACAATGAATTAAAGTGCCTTGGTATTATTTGTAAGAAATTTTATTCACGTGAATTCATAGCGGTTTGATGGGTATGAAAGATGATGGTGGCAGCCATTCATGTGAATGCAATATCATCACGAGGTGCACATAACTTTGCCTCTTGAGCCAAATATTGATAGTATTTTGTCTGTTTGCATCATATATAAGATTCCTTCCGTTTTAGAGGAAGGCAAAATTATNAAGTGCCTTGGTGTTATTTGTAAGAAATTTTATTCACGTGAATTCATAGCGGTTTGATAGGTATGAAAAACGACGGTGGCAGCCATTCATGTGAATGCAATATTATCACGAGGTGCACATAACTTTGCCTTTTGAGCCAAATATTGATAGTATTTTGTCTGTTTGCATCATATATAAGATTCCTTCTGTTTTAGAGGAACGCAAAATTATTTTGGTTGGTGATTATAAACGTTCAAAATAGGAATCATGTGATTATGATTCATAATGTAGATTTTTGTTAGACTCCATGTGATTTAACCAGCAAACTGATATCATAATCAGCTTCAAAAAATTCTTCACCGAGACTTCCCTTAAAAAATGAATATGGCACCTCTCATAACTGTTGAAAGCCCCTTATCTTTTAAATAGAAAAAATGGGATATATAAACCAAAAGCAGCCACTGTATTTGGTTATGTTTCTTGATCCTGACAACCATGTCGACTATATAGAAACTTATGAACTTAAAGAAAAGAAAGTTAATATAATTTCTTCTTTATATCCAAAAATAAGTAATGCTAAAAGAACCTTTCTTCTCTCTGAAGTCAGTTGAGGGATGACCAACCGTATGGCTTCTCCATCATTATTTGGTGTCAAACCAAGATCTGAGCCAACTATTGCCTTCTCTATAACTTTCAAACTGGATTACTTGTCAACAAAAGTGGGTAAAAAAAATTCAAGTAATGAAAGTTAAGAAAAAAACAAGTAAATTATACCTTGACTTGTCAAAGGGCTGCACGAGGAGAGAACTTGCATCTGGTGTACTAATCTGTGCAATGCTCTTCAAAGTTACAGGAGTTCCATAGTACTCAACCTGGAAAAATAATGGACCTCATTTCATAATAAACTAGAAAGATATACCCATTTTATCCATCTTTCAGCTTAACATTTGAAAGAAGATTAAGTTTGTTGCTTTATAATTTTTCATTGTTGGTTACCGCAGCGTAATTCTCACCACAAAATAATATGGAGATACAAGATGTTATCAAAAAGAATTTATAGATATTGTTTGTCTTAATCTTTTAAAAGGGCTGCATTTTATGGATAGAGACTTAAACTAAAAGAGCATTCAACAACAACAAAGCCTTAATCCCACTACGTGGTAAAAGAGCATTGGCAAAACAAAATATTGAAATATTTTTAACTAAACAAGAAAATTTTGCAAAATCATTATATAACAATAACTCAACTAAGAATAATAATTAGAAAAGTAGAAGGAAGTTATCTTAAGAACTTAAAAGCAGGCTTTCCCTGACAGTAATCAATAAACTTAGAAGAAAAAAACCCTTGGGCATTTATACCTTCAAGTTAGGATTCCTGACAGCACAACTCTAAGGGAGAGAAACATAATGATGTAAGACAAGGAGTATACAATGGAATGCATATGATGGTAGATGTGCATAATATTACTAAGAACCATAATGCTGTATGATGACTAGAAGAGAGATGGCAAAGTAAAGTAAACAAAATTAAAGGAAGATTTACATACATAAAACTCAATTCTTATGTATTTACATATCCAACACCAAAGCTTTAATTTTTACATACATAGCACCTTAACTATGTATGAAAAGGTGTATTTCACTATTTAAATGTTAAAATAGTAGTCTTTTATGTGACATGGAAGATTTGGGTGATATAAATGTAAAAAAGTAAAGTTTACAATAAGATTTGTAAGTACATGAGAATTGGATTATATGTCTGTAAATGCGCCAAAAATAAATCGAGAGGAGGAGAACTCGGGAAAGATTATATTGACTCCAAGTTTATCTAAGGATCCTAGTGAGTCTCCATCAATCAAGCTGCCTTGAAGTGCTGCCTTCCAACAAAGCAAGGTTTCAAGACCCACTATACATGAAATCTTGTCCAAAGCATGTGATTGGCCTTCGTAAACATTCTAAATTCAGAATTAAGAGCAACAAACATATGTCAAAGTTTCCTTATTGAACCTACGGTCATACATATCAATCCATTAAATATCTCTAACATATAAAAATACTGTCCAGACAACCCCATCAATGTTCAGCATTAATTTAATTACCGCATGCCATCACAAAGTCAAAAAAGTCCATCAAATTAAGTTTAATTCTCAAAACTCAAAATGGATAAGAATCCTATGCAAACTAAACTCAACCTAACTCCAGACTTAACAAACCCATTAAATTAGAATGTGGGCCTTTCAATGCCGATAAGTCTCACTCCAAATAAAATTTGGGGTAGCCCCCATACCAACAAGCTCATCATATGAAGTTTAATATATTATAATTAATAGAATCAACATAAAATCAACAATGCCCCCTCAAAAATAAATTCAACTTGGGCAAATTTCCCTATAGGGTAAGACAATAAGACCAATCACTAGGCTTTCCTATAGTTAAAGGTTGTAAATCCTGTGTTTGAGTCTCCTAATGGACTAAGTCCCATGGCAATCATTTAGGACAGGCATAAAGCTAATAAACCAATTAAATCAAAGTTTGGACCATCTAGTGGACGTAAGCTCCAACCCAAACTAAATTTAGGCTGAGTCATAAAATAACAACCCCTCCAATCAATATCAAATCCAACAATTAAAATCACACAAGCTACTTAACAAGCTGAACACGGGTTGTTCGCCAACAACGAACTTTTTTGATAGCCCTAGTAACAACCTATGGTCCCCAAAGCACTGCTCACACTTTCTCCAACCGTCTGCTCTGCTCTCGTAACAAGCTCCTGCTGTAAAAGGCTCCGGATTATTCTATACTTACGCTTTATGTCTGTATATATTGACCTTTCTGTATTTCTGTAGTTGAGTGGTTATGCAAAATGGCTCTTTCGATGGTACAGATAATCATACTTGTAAGGAACTTTGTTAGTTAAAAATAATATGTTTGGACCAACCGATACCTTCAACGAGACCTGAATAATCTCTGATTGTCTCATAACAGTAGTTATTTAAAACTCGTCTTTTGATTTATTCTTATTTTTTAAATATAAATGGATAACATTTTCCGCAAGGAAATATGTTCATGGCTCATCAGCCACATGCTACTAAGAATAATGGAATTTTAAGGAACTGTTGCTTGGTTTTGTACCTCAATTCCATCAAGCATGGCAGGATTTGCTCTTCCGGTCCTTACTGCATTGAAGTTTGATCTTACTGTTTCAATTGTTTTCTCCATTCTCTCCCTCTTAAAAATTGTAGCCTCCTAATTTAGAAATTGATAATGCAAGCACAACTTTATAGATAGAACAAATACCCAAAAATACTTACGGCCTCTTTCTCAATCAAGGATTTCTCCGCTTCAATTTCTTCTATAGTTGCACACCTAAAGGTTGATCTCNGCTCATCAGCCACATGCTACTAAGAATAATGGAATTTTAAGGAACTGTTGCTTGGTTTTGTACCTCAATTCCATCAAGCATGGCAGGATTTGCTCTTCCGGTCCTTACTGCATTGAAGTTTGATCTTACCGTTTCAATTGTTTTCTCCATCCTCTCCCTCTTAAAAATTGTAGCCTCCTAATTTAGAAATTGATAATGCAAGCACAACTTTATAGATAGAACAAATACCCAAAAATACTTACGGCCTCTTTCTCAATCAAGGATTTCTCCGCTTCAATTTCTTCTATAGTTGCACACCTAAAGGTTGATCCCCTAAGACAGCGGTACATATTTTAAATAAATAAAATATGGTTTCCAGGTTCAAATAGAAATGAAAAAATAAATAAATGAAAATGATGTTTGCCTGTTTACAGCAATATAGTTAGTTGCCATTGACTTGCTCAAGAATCGAGTGGTGCCGTCCAGCATATGTACATAATTAGCACTTGACCTCCAAGACAAAGCATTTGAAGAAGCACAAAGTCGTCCAGTTTGGTTCTCTCTTTCAACACAATAATCTGAAAATAATGTTTTCTTTCAAATTTAACTTGAATGCAGAAGGAAACAGGATGCAATATAATTTATCCATTTTGCAAATCTAGCATGCTAAAAACATTAAATAATGACAGGCATAGCCTTAATAATTTCAAAAAATTTAGCTTTCATAAAATTGCAGTCTTACTGCTTTCTTTGCCTGAACTTTTAAAGTTGTGGACTCTGATTATATCGGTTTCAAATAGAATATGGATGCTCAACCCGAGAGAAGCTTAGGATCTAGAGGACTTAAGATTGGAAGCCTAAAATGGGATGTATAATTTTTCTCAAAATCAGTGGACTCAGAGTATCAGAATTACATTCGCAACTCTGACAAAATTGTAGAAATGGACTAAGAGGTAACCCATTTATAGCAAAAAAAGAGTATCCAGTGGGGTTCACTTAACTAAAATACAAATCATGTGAGGACCAAACATGCTTCTTATAAAAGACAAAGAATATTTTAACTTTCAAAAACCACAACCAGATTCGCACAAAATATATGCAATCAAACGGAATGCTGACTTTGAGACTCAAAAAAGAAATTTTACGTGCATTTTAGTGACAAAATATTCGTGCAGTTTAAATATTTAAAATTTTAAGACTCCTATGAGAATCACAAATGAACTTTTAACTCAAGTTTGATGCCTCAAAAATCAAGTAAGTGCATTGAAAAGCCAACTTATTCTTAAAAAAGATGACAAACATTACCCTTGCAAGCACACAGATAAACATGCACTCCCTTTGCATGTGCATCAGTTATTAAAAAATAAACTTATTGCATGCTCAAATAAGTGTGACGCACCACAAACAATATTCAAAATTGTAGCAATTTCAAAGTGTCATTTGTGTTTTTTAAGAAGGTTTGAACTTTAAATTATGGACTTGAGAAGCAAGTAACTACTTTGAAAAGCATGCTAAGCTTCCGGATTGGTTCATAAAGTTTAAAAAAACTACATGAATCTACTTAAGTGTGCTATTATTCAAATCAAAACAACAACAATGCAAAAAAAGATGGGTTGCTCAAGTATATCAAAATTCAAAACATCATATCTCGAAAAAAATGCAATTTTTATAAATAAATCATAAAATTTCTTTCAAAAGTAAGAACTCAATATTTCTTTACATGTACTCTAGTAAATGTGTTCAATATCCAAACTTAAAATTAGAATACTACGCAAACTAAAGACCAAACAAATTCAATTTTCCCTTCACTTCAAGAATCGTGCAATCTTTTTGATAAGAGAACAATCACTTTGGAATTCGCATAATTCTCTTTCATGTTCAAACATTGATTGATCAACAAACAAAATGTTACATGAGTTCCCAAGCTGGCCACCTAAATTAACATGGCAATGTCATAAGTCTCGTTTCTAAAGTTCGATCCTCCACTTCTTAATAACTGGAATTAAGAAAACTTATTCCCCGTGCAAATATTCATGCATTAAATTTGAAATAATTGTGGTTTAAAATAATTTTAAATTCTCTTCCCTCCGTAGTCTAAGCAACTCAATCTTTAAACTGGGAATAGATTACTTGATTGTAAAATCCACGAAACTATTTTGTCTTTTGTTTACATATCTTTCAAGATGTTTTAAGGAAAAACATATATTTTCAGATTAAAACCCTCAATACTGCACACGCATAAATTATGATAATAGGTTCAACTTACAAACCTGATCCTCTACAAATAAAGAGAGAGTTGACAAAGTTTGTAACGCGATGAATTTCCAACCAAATTCAAGTCATATGCAAATCACAAATGCAGTTACTCTACAATTAAGCAAAGTCAAAAAAGTTTATAGTGACAAAATATAATTATTCAAAATACCCCTATGATGAATATATTTATCAAATATCAAAACCAAATAGGTCTATTTTTAAAACCACAATTCCAAATTACAAATGCAAGTGATGCAAATATTAAACACTATGATATGATCGTATTAATAGAAAACCTCAACCCAAGAGGATATTATCATCAAAGCGTCACAAGTCTTAAATGCAAAGCATTTCAACCTAAAATTCCAATGAATATATAAATTTAAGAAAATTATAAGATTAAAAACTATTAAAATGAAATATACTACATAAATAGAAGAGCAATGATTTATTCACCCTCCATAATAATTTGTCAGGGGTGATAAATTTAAGATGACCTCAAATGTCAAATCAAGCATATCTTTATGATCACTCTTACAAAATTTATGTCAGAAAATACGTGCATGTGTTTTCTAATCAAATGATTTTTTTTACAAATGACACCCCAAAAAATACATTTTTTTTATTGGGACTCTCTAGCAGGGCAATTCACCACAAAATAAACCATTAAATTACGATGATCGCCATAGCCAATAAATTTCCCAATTGTTCAAACACCTTGAGTGGAGAATCATGGGTGCACGTGATAAAAAACAAAACTCATTGTTAGTTAAGTTCGACTTAAAATTATCCACTTAAATAAATATCCACCTTAAGTTAAAAGGTCTTGTTGAACAATGTAATTCATTGCTGCTAATATGAATAATTTGATCAGACAGGATTGATCGCCTCCTTTGATTAAGTAATCAAGTTACACAATAATTCAAGTAGGATTATAGAAGCGTGAATGGGTTTCACTACCTAATATAAGCTAAAAATGAAATTTTTCATAGTCATTAATCCAAATTATGGTTGTTATGAGTTATGGATTTAACATGTAATAACTATCTTTAATAAAAAAAATTTATTGTCACTGGAGTAAGTAACTAATCATAAAATATTTGTGCTTGTGGAAAGCCTAAAATCATATTGTAAAGTCTACGCAAACTGAGAGCAATTTTTTTTTGGTAACATCTTACCTAAAATCTAAGATAAACTTGTAAAAATATAGCTCAAAAATAAACTTTCAAAAGAGTTGAGGGGCGAATTTTAAAGTTCACACTCAGCTTAATGTTTCCATTAAAAATGGCATATTTCATGCTACGTTCCCGTAGATGGAAAACATTAAAAAGGTTTTACTGCATGCAGCCATACCACTTCGATACAGAGAGTTTATTTCCATGACTCATCCCTGACAATCTAATCATCGCACCGAGCCACCCAAAAAATGTTCATAGATAAAGAAACAGCTATGATTTGTTTTTGCCATGAGTACTTGCACAATCTTCCATGCAGCTAAAAAGTTGACCAACAGCACGAACATGAATAAAGCAATGATACCAAACCCAAANGGTGCCGTCCAGCATATGTACATAATTAGCACTTGACCTCCAAGACAAAGCATTTGAAGAAGCACAAAGTCGCCCGGTTTGGTTCTCTCTTTCAACACAATAATCTGAAAATAATGTTTGAATGCAGAAGGAAAGAGGATGCAATATAATTTATCCATTTTGCAAATCTAGCATGCTAAAAACATTAAATAATGACAGGCATAGCCTTAATAATTTCAAAAAATTTAGCTTTCATAAAATTGCAGTCTTGCTGCTTTCTTTGTCTGAACTTTTAAAGTTGTGGACTCTGATTATATCGGTTTCAAATAGAATATGAATGCTCAACCCGAGAGAAGCTTAGGATCTAGAGGACTTAAGATTGGAAGCCTAAAATGGGATGTATAATTTTTCTCAAAATCAGTGGACTCAGAGTATCAGAATTACATTCGCAACTTTGACAAAATTGTAGAAATGGACTAAGGGGTAACCCATTTATAGCAAAAAAATAGTATCCAGTGGGGTCCACTCAACTAAAATACAAATCATGTGAGAACAAAACATGCTTCTTATAAAAGACAAAGAATATTTTAACTTTCAAAAATCACAACCGGATTCGCACTAAATATATGCAATCAAACGGAATGCTGACTATGAGACTCAAAAAAGAAATTTTACGTGCATTTTAGTGACAAAATATTCGTGCAGTTTAAATATTTAAAATTTTAAGACTCCTATGAGAATCACAAATGAACTTCTAGCTCAAGTTTGATGCCTCAAAAATCAAGTACGTGCATTGAAAAGCAAACTTATTCTTAAAAAAGATGACAAACATTACCCTTGCAAGCACACAGATAAACATGCACTTCCTTTAAATGTGCATCAGTTATTAAAAAATAAACTTATTGCATGCTCAAATAAGTGTGACGCACCACAAACAAAATTCAAAATTGTAGCAATTTCAAAGTGTCATTTGTGCTTTTTAAGAAGGTTTGAACTTTAAATTATGGACTTGAGAAGCAAGCAACTACTTTGAAAAGCATGCTAAGCTTCCGGATTGGTTCATAAAGTTTAAAAAAACTACATGAATCTACTTAAGTGTGTTATTATTCAAATCAAAACAACGACGATGCAAAAAAAGATGGATTGCTCAAGTATATCAAAATTCAAAACATCATATCTCAAAAAAATGCAATCATTTTAAAAAAATCATAAAATTTCTTTCAAAAGTAAGAACTCAAGATTTCTTTACATGTACTCTAGTAAATGTGTTCAATATCCAAACTTAAAATTAGAATACTACGAAAACTAAAGGCCAAACAAATTCAAGTTTCCCTTCACTTCAAGAATCGTGCAATCTTTATGATAAGCGAAAAATCACTTTGGAATTCACATAATTCTCTTTGATGTTCAAACATTGATTGATCAACAAACAAAATGTTACATGAGTTCCTGAGCTGGCCACCTAAATTAACATGGCAATGTCATAAGTTTCATTTCTAAAGTTCGATCCTCCACTTCTTAATAACTGGAATTAAGAAAACTTATTCCCCATGCAAATATTCATGCATTAAATTTGAAATAATTGTGGTTAAAAATAATTTTAAATTATCTTCCCTCCATAGTCTAAGCAACTCAATCTTTAAACTAGGAATAGACTACTTGACTGTAAAATCCACGAAACTATTTTGTCTTTTGTTTACATATCTTTCAAGGTGTTTTAAAGAAAAACATATATATTTTCAGATGAAAACCCTCAATACTGCACACTCATAAATTATGATAATAAGTTCAACTTACAAT
This sequence comes from Phalaenopsis hybrid cultivar, assembly GCA_002079205.1. NCBI lineage: Eukaryota > Viridiplantae > Streptophyta > Magnoliopsida > Asparagales > Orchidaceae > Phalaenopsis > Phalaenopsis hybrid cultivar. The sequence goes on along the minus strand of JXCR01142850.1, from coordinate 439,144 downwards.
CCCGATCCTCTACAAATAAAGAGAGAGTTGACAAAGTTTGTAAAGCGATGAATTTCCAACCAAATTCAAGTCATATGCAAATCACAAATGCAGTTACTCTACAATTAAGCAAAGTCAAAAAAGTTTATAGTGACAAAATAGAATTATTCAAAATACCCCTATGATGAATATATTTATCAAATATCAAAACCAAATAGGTCTATTTTTAAAACCACAATTCCAAATTACAAATGCAAGTGATGCAAATATTAAACACTTTGATATGATCGTATTAATAGAAAACCTCAACCCAAGAGGATACTATCATCAAAGTGTCTCAAGTCTTAAATGCAAAGCATTTCAACCTAAAATTCCAATGAATATATAAATTTAAGAAAATTATAAGATTAAAAAACTATTAAAATGAAATATACTACATAAATAGAAGAGCAATGATTTATTCACCCTCCATAATAATTTGTCAGGGGTGATAAATTTAAGATGACCTCAAATGTCAAATCAAGCATATCTTTATGATCACTCTTAAAAAATTAATGTCAGAAAATACTTGCATGTGTCCTCTAATCAAATGATTTTTTTACAAATGGCACCCCAAAAAATACATTTTTTTTATTGGGACTCTCTAGCAGGGTAGTTCACCACAAAATAAACCATTAAATTACGATCATCGCCATAGCCAATAAGTTCCCCAATTATTCAAACACCTTGAGTGGAGAATCATGGGTGCACGTGATAAAACAAAAAACGCATTGTTATTTAAGTTCGACTTAAAATTATCCACTTAAATAAATATCCACCTTGAGTTAAAAGGTCTTGTTGAACAATGTAATTCATTGCTGCTAATATGAATAATTTGATCAGACCGGATTGATCACCTCCTTTGATTAAGTCATCAAGTTGCACAATAATTCAAGCAGGATCATAGAAGCCTGAATGGGTTTCACTACCCAATATAAGCTAAAAATGAAAATTTTCATAGTCATTAATCCAAATTATGGTTGTTATGAGTTATGGATTTAACATGTAATAACTATCTTTAATAAAAAAAATTTCTTGTCACTGGAGTAAGTAACTAATCATAAAATATTCGTGCTTGTGGAAAGCCTAAAATCATATTGTAAAGTCTACGCAAACTGAGAGCAATTTTTTTTGGAAACATCTTACCTAAAATCTAAGATGACTTCTAAAAATATAGCTCGAAAATAAACTTTCAAAAGAGTCGGGGGGCGAATTTTAAAGTTCACACTCAACTTAATGTTTCCATTAAAAATGGCATGTTTCATGCTACGTTCCCGTAGATGGAAAACATTAAAAAGGTTTTACTGCATGCAGCCATACCACTTCGATACAGAGAGTTTATTTCCATGACTCATCCCTGACAATCTAATCATCGCACTAAGCCACCCAAAAAATGTTCATAGATAAAGAAACGGCTATGATTTGTTTTTGCCATGAGTACTTGCACAATCTTCCACGCAGCTAAAAAGTTGACCAACAGCACGAACATGAATAAAGCAATGATACCAAACCCAAGTCTTTAAATAAAATGATAGTATTTTGCAAAACTTCATTGCAAAGTCCATTTTACAATATCATTCCCAATTTGCCTTAAGCCTCACATGCACATCTGCCCCTTCAACTTTTCACAGTTCTTACTATTAAAATAGCAATATGCTTATCCATTCACGAATTTTCCAATCTTCTCCTGATTAACCACGTTATCACTCAAGTAAAAGCATCCCAGGCATTAACACCTAAATTATTAAATCCATAAAAGCCAGGAACATGAAGTTTCTCCTAGTCATCTCCTTATCCTGACCCTTTCGTGTCCCCTAGTGCTCAATAGTTCTGCAATCAGCATTTGGGCGAGGCGAATGACCATTAATTCACCACCAGCGTTTCAACCTTTCTATATATCAATTTGGCTAATTCCATAAATTCCCCACAAAATCTGCCCCTCTCGTTACACTTTTCGGGGTCAAGCAGTAAAACGGTTTCGTCCATTGACAATGCGCTCCAGCAAAATATTGTATTGAAGGTTGGAAACAAACCCCAACTGCACAGTAGTAAGAGCAAGTTGCGGGTAAACGAAACCTCTCGAGAATAACGAGATTATTCGCTCTCGAGCCCACCACTATGGTGGGCTTGGAGCGAGCGAAAAGGGGAAGAGCAAATAATCGAATGCAGCAGAGGTTTCAGGGTGAGACCTGTTCTGGTGGAAATGAGAGCTA
>JXCR01142850.1:397166-419277 GCA_002079205.1 Phalaenopsis hybrid cultivar | reverse complement strand
TGAGTAAAAAGAAGAGTTTTGAATTTCTAATGGTGGGGTACCTCTTCTAATTTTCTAAGACTAGTCAATAGGAAAGTCCTATGGCTAGACCTAGGCTACTAAAGAAGTTTTCTAGACCTCAACCAAAAGTGAGGTCAACAGAGAGTTATGATTGTTAGTGTTGTATTGTGTTTGTTTTAATATAGATTGATTAATTAGATTGATGATTGGTAGATGTTTGGATTGTTAGTAGTTTGATTTGCTTTTTGTGTGTCATGAGGGAAGTGATTTCTTAACTTCTTATTATGGTTAGACTTGTATGTTCTCTTGTAGTAATTGGATTGACGAGTCCACTACAAATCGGGTATAACCCATACTTGTGTTTTAGAAGGGCCATTATGAATTTATCAGTAACAATTCCATCTCAATTTTGTTACCTTTCTTTGACCCTGTTTTCATTTGATAGGAGTAGCTAACCTATTTGATGAGTAACATGTGGATGATTTTACATTATCCTTATAACTACTAGAGGTTCTTAATTAGTGGGATATGATAACACCTGAGGTTGGTGTTTGCAACCCAATGTATCAGGGATAATCTTATTATTAGGATTAAAATCTATAAAATCATTTATAAGTACCCAATATATCTGTGTAGTGGTTCCATTAGAAATTGGAAGTAAGTTAGTGAGATGCAATGAGATGGAGGATGAATTGACGTCATTTATCTTGTTTGTTTGTTTGTGTTTGTGTTACAATTTTATAAGACTTGAAGAACATTTTTATATTCCAATGCTGATACATGTTATGCTAGTTAGACTTTAGTTTAGTTAATTTCATTCTGGCATGTTTATTTTAGATTTACTTTCTACTACATGTTTTCTATCCTGATAAATAATTGTAGATGTTTATGATAGACATTTGTGGTAGATAGAATTTCTGAATTATTTTTATTCCTACTTATATATTTTGTACTAAATGCTATACATTTTAAAAAATCAAGTTTAGGGGTAGGAAGAAAAAAAAAATTTTAATTGAGTATACTTCCTTTTAGTTTAATATTATTGCAAACATTTTTTAGGCTAGATTTACTTTCTCCTGCAGTCATTCTATCATGATTATGCATGTATATGAATTTGATAGGATGTTGTAGTAGTAAGTAGGTTCAACTTTTACTTTTTCTTTCTGCTACATTTTATGGAATTGATTGCAAAATATTTAAAAATTTAAGTTTGGCGGAAGAAAATTTTTATTTAAAAGAATGAAACAAAATTTTTATTTGTCCTCAATTAGTTATATTTTAAAATTTTAATTTATCATGACATTTAGTATTAGAGGCTAACTTTTGATAACTATATTTGTGTTTCTAAATATATAGTAGACTTAAGTAAAATTTTTCAATAATGAAAGTTGATTCTAAAGTTAAGATATTTGGTATGAAAGAATAAGACAATTTTTTTCTANAAATTGGCTCTCTGTGGTGGAATTGAGAGGGGGAAATGGATTGGACTGAACTTAAGAACTCTCNAACACATTAATATAAATTTTTATCTTTTCATTTGTTGTATCGTCTCAATAACACATCAATAATACATTAATAACACAACACTGACACGTATAAAAACCGTGACTGAGGTGTTTTTTAGATGTTGTTATTATTTAAACAACAATACCAACTTAAAATCGTCTTCACAACAATGTAAATTTTTATCTTATTATTAGTTGTACCACCTCAATAACACATCAATAATACATGAATAACACAACAATAATACATAAAGACAGTGACTGAGGTGTTTTTGAGATGTTATTGTTTTTAAACAACAATACCAACTCAAAATCATCTGCATAACACATGAACACACATCAATATAAGTTTTTATCTTTTCATTGGTTGTATCACCTCAATATCATATCAATAACACAACAATAACATACACAAAACAGTGACAGATGCGTTTGAGATGTTATTGTTCTTTAAACAATAATATCAACTTAAAATTACCTTCATAACATATGAATAACACATCAATATTAGTTTTTATTTTGTCATTCATTGTATAACTTCAATAACACAACAATAACACATAAAAAATAGTGATTGATGCTTTTTAGATATTATTCTTATTTAAACAACAATATCAACTCAATATCACATTCATAACACATGACAACAAATCAATATTAGTTTTTATCTTGTCATCGGTTGTATCACCTCAATAACAGATCAATAACACGTGAATAACATGCAATGACACGTTAAAAATAGTGATTAGGGTGATTTTGAGATGTTATTGTTGTTTAAAAAACAATACCAACTTAAAATCACCTCTACAACACATGAATAACATAACAATATAATTTTTTATCTTGTCATTGGTTATATCACTTCAATAACATATCAATAACACATGAATAACATAACAATAACACATAAAAAATAATGATTATGGTGCTTTTAAGATGTTATTGTTGTTTAAACAATAATACCAACTCAAATTCATCTTCATAGCAAATGAATAACACAACAATATAAGCTTTTATCTTATCATTCGTTGTATCACCTCAATAACATATCAATAACATTAATAACATAACAATAACACATAAAAAACAGTGACAGATGCTTTTGAGATGTTATTGTTGTTTAACAACAATATCAACTCAAAATAACGTTCATAACACATCAGTATAATTTGTTTTCTTGATATTGGTTATATCACATCAATAACACATGATCAACATAACAATAACACATAAAAAAACTGTGATCGGGATATTTTTGAGATGTTATTATTGTTTAAATTATTTTGATTGCAGCATGTTCGTTTGCAAATATATTGAATAAGTAGTACATACGATGCAAGTTGACTGGGGCAACATTTGGATTGGCAGGCAAATATGATCAAATTTAGAGCTGATTTTATCTATGTTATTTGCATGTGAGATCAACCTAAATAAGATATATTTTTCCTTTAGTAAAATGTGTGTCGATGAAAATTTTAGTGGAGATTAACTCTTTTGTAATTGATTTGTTAATTTGGTCTAGTTAAGATGATACTTAAATTTTTTTAATGTGCGTCATATTTAGTTTTATTCATTTGTTACTGCTTTCATATGCTAATTTAATTAGGTGTCGAGGAAATGTTTTGTTATCATTTAATAAGTGATTTTATTATGAATTGCTCTATTTAATTCAGCGTTTATGCAGCTTGAATAAAATGAATATTACTAATTGAGAATATATATCTCTGAATTAAGAAGGTGAAAACTCCAAAAACCTTATTTTCATGTAGGTTGAGTCTGACCACATTTTAATGTTTCTGGGATATGTTGTTGACACAACGACACCCGACCTTTCTTATTCTTTTGATTTGACTTACTTTAAATATATTTTTTCATGCATGTGATTACCAATTTCGCCCTTTTTATCTTATGGTTTTTCTGAAAATCATGTGAATCATTTAGACTCTCTAATGATTCGCCCTTTTTTTATTCTTTTGATCTGACTTTAAATATTTTTTTCTTGCATGCGATTACCAGTTTCGCCATTTTTATCTTATGGTTTTTCTAAAAATCGTGTGAATCATTTTGGCTCTCTAATGACCTAAACTTATAATTTTTTTTCTACAAAAATCCCTATAAAATTAATTAAAATTTAGGATTAAAATATTCAAGATTTTAAAAATCTACACTTTAGTTTCTTGCATGGCCTTTGGGGCGTGTTTTAAATGGATTGCAGAGCATGGTCTTCACCTAAGTCATATTAATAGGGCCTCTACTTATAAGACTTATTATACAACTGAATCATACTTGCATGTCCCATGGAGAAGCCCCCATGTTTATCCAACCTGACTAACCCAACATAGATTTCCACTTAGATGGTTGTCTGCAACTCTTCAGGCATTAGTTCTTTCCCCAACCTATACCGGGAATAAGTCCTTTGTGGGGGCATTTTTAGCTTTGTAGCTGGACCTCTTCTCTTTTCACTCTAGCAACATCCTCACCACTTTGGTGAGTGTATGTTCCATCTCTACTCTTTCTACCTACATAAGTCCATAGGATTTAGCGTTTCCTTCTCTTGACCTTAAGGCTATTGAGATCCCATTGGATGACACAATTCATGAATTGCTGATAGGGAGATCTCCGGTTGTGTTGGGTCGACTACCTTCACGACAAGGTAAACTTGAGGTCCTAATATCTTGGGATGAAGGATTTGTAGTATTGTAACTTAACTATCTCTACTTGATTAGAATCACTCTACATTTCGTATACCACCTCCTTTGAGCCCTATCGCTCCTTTCAACACTTGTTGATGTCGCCTTGTAGGCCCCNTTCACGACCAGGTAAACTTGAGGTCCTAATATCTTGGGATGAAGGATTTGTAGTATTGTAACTTAACTATCTTTACTTGAATAGAATCACTCTACATTTCGTATACCACCTCCTTTGAGCCCTGTCGCTCCTTTCAACACTTGTTGATGTCGCCTTGTAGGCCCTGACTGTGGAAAAGCCACCGTTTATTTAGGATACAATGAATCATCTCCTGCCCTTTTGTTCTAGTTTGGCTTTGAAAGCATAGTGCAGACCCTACGAGCCAATAAAGTTACTTCACGGGTCTTGTGTGATGATGAGCCACTACACATTTGGGATGTGAGAGGTTTTCTCTATACTATATGTCATAATGAGAGCTTTGAAAGTCACGAGATGTTCCTATGAGGTAACTTTCTTTTATGACGCCCTATATTAGTTGTCACCTAAATGTATGAAGAATTTTGTAATCAAGAGTATTCTCAGGCGTTGTTTAAGATGTAATAAACCAAGTGGATAAATTATTTTGGGAGTCAATATTGAATCCAAAACAAAATGTTCATTTGGCTCTCTAGTTACTTTGGTAGCTTATGTAGGTATTCTTTTATAGATATTTGATTAAAATAAGCTATAGGTTTTTTTCAACTTGCCTGCCTAGTCTCTGTCTTAATCCATTATTTTCCAATCCCTCCTCTACTCCGAGTCATTCATACTATTCAAGTAGTAAGGCCCATTGGAAAAGGGAATCCTAATAAGATGACCTGACAGACTGGTGACTCCAAGTTACAAATTAAAAAGAATAGAAACAGATATGGCGTGAACCAATTTGAAGATTGCTCCAACTGACGGAATTGCTTATAAGCTACAAGCTATATCCTTTATGGCTTTCTTACGCACGGGCTCCCACTTGAAAGCCTCATTACTTCTCTTCAAGGGAAAGGGATGTGGGACATCTAATTCCTTCACCGGCTCCTTCACTCGACGACATACCCTTACTTCATTGGGGGAAGATGAGGCCTCACTGTTAGGATGAGGTCAAATCTCCCGGCGTGGAACTAGAGGAGATAGCAGGAGTTATCTGATTGACTTTTTCCCTCTCAAACATAGTAACATAGGATGGGTTCCTAACCTTTGAATCCGATGAAGCGACGACAATAGGTGGTGCGCTTGATTTCGAAGAAGAAAGTGCTGCGACCACAACTTTGTCTAAAGTCCCTTCAAAATTGAGTGTTCCCCCGTCACCTCCCCCTGCATCAACAAAATGAGAAGCACATTTTCAAGCGATAGAAGTGACCTTATCTTGAATAACAACAATATGATCAGGCAGGGTGACAAGCTATCTTGAGGCCACGCTGTAAGAGAGCGGGTCCTCGTCTCCTATAGGATTACCTGACCCCGAGGAACACTTTTGCTCCTGCCATATGCGTCAGAACATTGTTAATTATTTATTTATTATTTTTGGAGAACCATCAACGGACCAAAGAAGGTCTTACATACCCGTAAATCTATAAAGGACTTCTCTCCATTTTATGTCGAAGTGCACCCACTTTCTTGTAGTAGCGACTGAGGAAGGACGATGGTCACCGCTTCTTCCAATTCCCTTTCACTGACCTCAACACCTTTAACAAATAGAGCTTGCTGGCCTTCAACACATACATTCATGCCAGGCTTAGGGACCATGGACTCCTAACGAGGGACTTTTGGCATCTGCTCCTCAGGGTCCCCCGACGAATCAACCTAATCCACTGACACAGGTTAAAACCCCAATAACCCACTTTAGCTAGACTTTGGGGGTCCACGGCTATCTGTCTCGAACTATCAGCCATGATGCAACTCAATTTTCTAGGAGAAAATGACAACAACAATTGCCATACCAAGCCCATGACTCTTTATATAGTGCGCTGAGCACAAAATCCAAAGGGAAGTTGATTACCAAATAAATTTTTTAGATTTTAGTGTCATTGATCATTAATAATTTTTTTGTCCTTATCGTAGCTGCTGATGTCAAGGAGCAGAAAAAGTCTGAGAGTTAATATGTATAAGCCAAACCTATCAACACGAATCTCAAAGCCATCAAACATTATAGGATAATGGTCGAACAATCAGAGCATCAACTTGAAGAAACATGATCTGAGCTGACCATTAGCAACCAATTGCTCCATTAGAGTCAACCAACATACGATGCCAAAAGACTCCATCGACAGATCACGACTATAGCTCCAACAGCCCAAGCTACTAACAAGGGCGTTTGATCGCAACTAGTTGACCAATTGACTTTTATATCGACAGGCGTGTTCTTCATTCAACCGATCACCTCAACCGACTGAACCCAAGCTAGTCGACCGGCTAATTACCACCATGTTCAAATTCCAATTATAAACCCGATTTAGTAATAAATCAACAAGAATAATTAACATATTCACTGAATTAAAAACAACTTCTATAACCGTTTCTTTATTACTGTAATTGTATAAATACACCACTATAAATAAGAGACAAAAGGATGAATAAAATGACCTCTTCTCGTTTCTTTGTAGAGACTTCCTCAATTACTCTCTCTCGTCCTACTTCTCACTCTCGAGTTGTGTTTTCACAAAAAAAAACAATTTAGTATTCAATAAATACAAATCCTAATACTAATACTATAATAATTATAGAATACAAATCTTAATTAATATATAATTTTTTGTTAAGAGCTAAATTTAAAGGGTTTGCAACAGCTGATGATTTAAATCATGTTAATTTTACTTTTATGCCATTTTCCCTCGATATTTTACGTTGTTTTAATAATTGTCATCTTTTGTCCGTCTAACAAACTCATAGCTATAAATAATCCCGGCTAAAACCAATTCCTAAACACGGTAACCCCAGCATCAGATTCTTGCTCGTTCGAGTCTGGACCTCCCCATTTCCTCTCGTTCGCTTTATTCGTTTATCGCCTCGGATCTCTTGTTCGTCATTAGTTGACNCTCGTTCGCTTTATTCGTTTATCGCCTCGGATCTCTTGTTCGTCGTTAGTTGACGCTCCGGCGAATCGACCCGGACCTCAATGGCGCTCCAGTGGCAGCGCCGGTGAATTCCGATAAGCGTTGCGGTGGCTCACCAGCATGACATCATCCGGCGAGAGGCTGGAATTAGTGAAGCTTTGCAGTTCGCGTAATTGGTCCAAAGCCATCCGCATACTCGATTCTCTTCTTTCCCGATCGTGCTCCATTCAGGATCTCTGGTATTCATGGATTCCCCGTCTCCTGTCTGTATCTTTTTTCAGCTCATGTTATTCTAATCAACAGTTTTCGTTTTTTGGCCGTCGAAGCAATCGCGCCTTTTGCTACAGCCAGTTGGAACTGCACAAGCACGTCATCAAGGATTGTGATAGGGCTCTTATGCTCGATCCTGCTCTTCTTCAAGCTTATATACTTAAAGGTTAGTCGATTATACTGGATTGGGGAATTCCTCTAGTTCTTTGAATTAAAGGAGATTCACTATCATGCCGCCGAATTAATGCCTTCCTAAAAGCCGGACATTACTTTTATATACGTTTCTGAAACATTGATGGTTGCTAGTGTGATAATGTACCAACTGAACTTCTCTCTGTCATCGGAAGCTTGTTCTCTAACTTATTGCAATCTGCTATTAGGATGTTAGAATTTATTTTCAACGCAAGCAAGTATCTACTGGCAAGGAATAATAAACTATTGTCCGCTGTTAACCTTGTCATCAATGAATTTATAAGCCATGTGGAGGAGCTCTTTTTCGGTCATGAGACCTGGCGGTCCGCAACGTACGCTGACCAATTAAATTTAGCCACGTGTAAAATGTGGGACCCGGTTGTCCACGTAATTTAAAAAAAAAAAGTTCGCTGAAGCCCGACCCGATGTACGAGCTCGCGCCTCTTCGAGTAGGAACTTCGAGTATCCCGCCATTTAGAACGTCGAAGAAGACGTTTTGAAAATACTTTTCGCTAGGGTTTTTCTACTACGTTTTCGCTGTTTGCTCTGCTAAGGTTTCACATTTCCCTTGTTCGATAGCTTCGAAGTCGTAAAACAATGACATTTGATGATCCGGAGTATGCGCAGACCGAAGAGAGCTCAAGAACAGTATCAAGAGAGGCTGAGAAGGCAGATGTTGAACAATCAATGAAGTTAAAGAAGCAGAGGAAGAAGGAGACGAAGAGGATGAAGCAGGGCATTGAAGGGTAAAACTTGTCCTGGTAATTGTCATCATTTTATTCTTAGGTTATTTTTAGATTATTTTTTTGGTTATACATGGATTACTTAGAAGTGTATTCTCATGTTACTACTGCGTTAATCAGTTAATATTGTGTTGTTTCTGCGTTATTCATCGTTTATTTTGGAATTTATTCCTGGTTTATTTTTAAGTTATTATTGGGTTATTCTTGAGTTACTTTGAAGTTTAATACTTATTGACAGCTATTCCAGTTTATTTCTGAGTTATTTTTAGGTTATTATTTGGTTATTCTTGAGTTACTCTGAAGTTTAGTACTTATTGACAACTATTCCATGTTATTCCTGTGTTATTTTTAAGTTATTTGTATGTTATTTTTAAGTTAGGCGTATGTTATTCTTTGGTTAATCATGAGTTTTTTTAGGTTATTCCTAAGTTATTTTTAGCGTATTGTTTTGTTAATTTTGAAGTAATGCGTAGGTTATTCTTTGGTTATTCTTGGGTTATTTTTAAAGTATTGTTTTGTTAATTTTTAAGTTTTGTGTAGGTTATTTCTGAATTATTTTTAATTTACTTGAAGGTGATTTTTAAGTTATGCGCAGGTTATTCGTAGGTTATTCCTGGGTTTATTTTTAGAGTATTGTTTTGTTAATTTTGAAATAATGCGTATGTTATTTCTGGGTTATTTATAGATTATTTTTAACTTATGCGTATGTTATTTTTTGGTTATTCCTGGGTTATTTTTAAGGTATTGTTTTGTTAATTTTTAAGTTCTGAGTAGGTTATTCGTATGTTATTTTTGAGTTATTTTTAAGTTACTTACAAGTGATTTTTAAGTTATGCGCAGGTTATTCGTAGGTTATTCCTGGGTTATTTTTAGGGTATTGTTTTGTTAATTTTGAAATAATGCGTATGTTATTCCTGAGTTATTTGTAGGTTATTTTTAAGTTATGCGTAGGTTATTATTTGATATTCCTGGGTTATTTTAAGGTATTGTTTTGTTAATTTTTAAGTTATGCGTAAGTTATTTGTTTGTTATTACTGTGTGATTTTTAGGTTATTCTTAGGTTATTTCTGGGTTATTTATAAGGTATTCGTAGGTTATGCCTGAGTTATTGTCAGTATTAATAACATGCATCTTATTCCTGTAGGTTGATGAATAAACAATCAATAAATTGTAGATGCCGACTATCAGCAGTTAGAGAGGTTTTGGATAAGGTTCGGTCAATTGTCTCTCGAGAGACATTGTCAAATCTGGAAAAAATGAAGCTTAATCAGTTTTTTGATCTCCCCCCTATCCTCAAGATCACATCCTAACTATGCACTTATTGAATTGTTGGGATACAAATAAACTGACTTTCAGATTGGGGGAAAGGAGCTGAGTTTTGATGCAAACCAAGTTGCTTTGTTGATTGACATGCCCAACAGAGGTCCTACAACAACTTGGGCTAAAAAACCCGTCAATGATGTAGATGTAAGGCGGGCAAAGAGTGAACTANTGTAGGTTGATGAATAAACAATCAATAAATTGTAGATGCCGACTATCAGCAGTTAGAGAGGTTTTGGATAAGATTCGGTCAATTTTCTCTCGAGAGACATTGTCAAATCTGGAAAAAATGAAGCTTAATCAGTTTTTTGATCTCCCCTCTATCCTCAAGATCACATCATAACTATGCACTTATTGAATTGTTGGGATACAAATAAACTGACCTTCAGATTGGGGGAAAGGAGCTGAGTTTTGATGCAAACCAAGTTGCTTTGTTGATTGACATGCCCAACAGAGGTCGTACAACAACTTGGGCTAAAAAACCCGTCAATGATGTAGTTGTAAGGCGGGCAAAGAGTGAACTTTTGAAGAGTTCATTCGCTACTCTTGATGAACTTATTATTAAATTTTTGTTGTCTAATTTATTATTTCCTTCCAACAATTTTAGTGTACCCATAGGAATTNTCTTGATGAACTTATTATTAAATTTTTGTTGTCTAATTTATTATTTCCTTCCAGCAATTTTAGTGTACCCATAGGACTCTATTTATTTGCTGAGAATGTAGATAGTTTTTCTTCATTTAATTGGGCCGCAACAGTATGTGACCACATAATTGAGCAGGTCAATGCTTGCGCCATCAAAATAAAGATGGGTCAGCCATTGGGATACATGAATGAGTTTGTTCTTCTTCTAACGGTTAGTATATTGCCCAACCTCAGTTAAAGAATTTAATTTTTATCTTATTTGGGTTATATAAATTTTTAATTTATTAATCGTAATTATGCAGTTGTGGTTTTATGAGTACACACTTGTGATAACCCCAACTTATCCTGACGCCAAACTTCGAATGTTGAGGTGACCAATAAATACAGGGTGGAACCCTCCAAGGATTCATTTAATCTTCNGTCAGCCATTGGGATACATGAATGAGTTTGTTCTTCTTCTAACGGTTAGTATATTGCCCAACCTCAGTTAAAAAATTTAATTTTTTTCTTATTTAGGTTATATAAATTTTTGATTTATTAATCATAATTATGCAGTTGTGGTTTTATGAGCGCACACTTATGATAGCCCCGACTTATCCTGACGCCAAACTTTGAATGTTGAGGTGACCAATAAATACGGGTGGAACCCTCCAAGGATCCATTTAATCTTTAAGAAGCTTAGTCCTGTACAAGTGAATGATATTAATGTCTATTATAAGTTCAGGATTATGTTTGGTTTTGAGTATATTATTTAATTCTTATAATGAATGTTTTTGTAGGTTCTTTATTCTTTTGTTGATTTAATAGACGAGGAACACAGTTTACTTGCCCTCTAGTTGACTTGATCTCGTCTCCCGCAAAGTCCATTGGAGAATCCAAAATTCACACTCATCCAACAACACCAGTCTCATGGTGCTATTCCTTTTGTACAGACTCGCAGCATCCCGCCACCTACACATTCACATTTGGGTTTTGAAGATATATGAANTTACTTGCCCTCTAGTTGACTTGATCTCGTCTCCCGCAAAGTCCATTGGAGAATCCAAAATTCACACTCATCTAACAACACCAGTCTCATGGTGCTATTCCTTTTGTACAAACTCGCAACATCCCGCCACCTACACATTCACATTTGGGTTTTGAAGATATATGAGAAACTCTGAGGGAGCAACAACAAATTTTATTTCAATTGAATGATTCTGTAAATAACCTAAAAGCTAGTATGGAGTATATAATGATGGAGGTGAAGACCGACATCAAAGAAATAATGAAAAAAATAAAGCTCCCATGAAATCTCCTGTAGATTCTGAATTTACTGGGAAGAAAGAAAGTTCAGAAAAAGAAGAACAACCACCTGCTCATATTGAGGAAGCGTGGGAACAGGAGTGGGGCCCGATATTCTTGAAGAAGAACAATNCCTAAAAGCTAGTATGGAGTATATAATGATGGAGGTGAAGACCGACATCAAAGAAATAATGAAAAAAATAAATAAAGTTCCCATGAAATCTCCTGTAGATTCTGAATTTACTGGGAAGAAAGAAAGTCCAGAAAAGGAAGAACAACCACCTGCTCATATTGAGGAAGCGTGGGAACAAGAGTGGGGGCCCGATATTCTTGAAGAAGAACAACCAATAGGTAAAATGACTGCCTTTGATGAAGCTGCAGCTGATAGCGAAATAAATAAAGGTGTCGGGGAGCCTGGAGAAGGCATCACTAAAGACCCAATTGGTAGCTTAGTCCGAAGGATCAAGTCCAGAGGATCGAGAAAAAAGAGNACAATCAATAGGTAAAATGACTGCCTTTGATGAAGCTGCAGCTGATAGCGAAATAAATAAAGGTGTCGGGGAACCTGGAGAAGGCATCACTAAAGACCCAATTGGTAGCTTAGTCTGAAGGATCAAGTCCAGAGGATCGAGAAAAGAAAAGACAATTAGTTCTCCATTTGTTGTTGTAAAAAGAAATGAAATGGAAGAACTTCCGACTTCTAAGATAGATGATTTATTACAACATATTTATGATTCTTCTACACCGATTACCATACCATCTCCACGGCTCGATGAAACTAGGGAAGAGGAGGCTGAAGAAGCTTGAGAGGAGGTACAACCGGGAGCAATTGTTCCATACGAAGGTGCCCTCTCTTGTAAAGCCGTAGAGTTCCACGGCAGAGAACTATTACCATCACACATGCAAGAGGTGATAAATACTTGTTTAAAAAAGTACAAAGAAAGGTATGTAAAATTAAAACACTTTTTTGTCAACTGTTTATTAAATCTAATAAAAATGATTCAATCAATATGCAGGGATGACATAATAATTGCTCAGGGTCACATTCATATAAATCGAAATGACCTTGAAGCACTTTGGGACAATAAAGAAGTTGGGGTAGAACATATAGATATGTTTGCCATTGGATTAGATAACCGTAGGCATCAGTCCCCTGATTCTTTTAGACCCTATTTGTACGTCTCTCCGACACATTGGGTAAGTAATAAAATTCTCATCAATGTTAGCTGTTCATGCTCTTTTAAACTCATTTATTTTGTATATGCAGAGGTTCAGATACCATCCTCTGCGAGATATTGTTGCCTACGTCATAGTGGAAGCTGTATCCAAGGAGAGACAATTTTAGTTTCAATAATTAATAATAGGCATTAGATACTACTTGTTGGGAACCAGAAGGACTGCAAGTGGAGATTCTACGACTCATTGCCTAATAAAATGCATTTGGGAGTCACCCGCGACGTGGTAAAATTCTAAGCCTCATTTAACTAACAACTGACATAAACTGTTTATTCTTTCACTGTTTTAAACTACCATTTATATTACCAGATATGACATTGTGATGTTATCACAACAAGAGACATTCCCACACAAAGTAATAGTGTCGACTGTTTGTAAATATATGGAATCAATTATACAGAAAGACAAGATTAAATGGAAAGACCATCAAGACCGGCAGACTGAGATGCCTCAATTTAGAGCAGAGCTAGTATATGAAATTTGTAGATATAAATTATTCGGAGGATAAATGTATCTCAGAACTTTGATTGTCTTTATCTTTTACAGGCTGAATGACTATAAAATTTGACAGGCTTATATGNTATTGTCCGCTGTTAACCTTGTCATCAATGAATTTATAAGCCATGTGGAGGAGCTCTTTTTCGGTCAGGAGACCTGGCGGTCCGCAACATACGCTGACCGATTAAATTTAGCCACGTGTAAAATGTGGGATCTGATTGTCCACGTAATTAAAAAAAAAAGTTCGCTGAAGCCCGACCCGATGTACGAGCCCGCGCCTCTTCGAGTAGGAACTTCGAGTATCCCGCCATTTAGAACGTCGAAGAAGACGTTTCGAAAATACTTTTCGCTAGGGTTTTTCTACTACGTTTTCGCTGTTTGCTCTGCTAAGGTTTCACATTTCCCTTGTTCGATAGCTTCGAAGTCGTAAAACAATGACATTTGATGATCCGGAGTATGCGCAGACCGAAGAGAGCTCAAGAACAGTATCAGGAGAGGCTGAGAAGACAGATGTTGAACAATCAATGAAGTCAAAGAAGCAGAGGAAGAAGGAGGCGAAGAGGATGAAGCAGGGCATTGAAGGGTAAAACTTGTCCTGGTAATTGTCATCATTTTATTCTTAGGTTATTTTTAGATTATTTTTTTGGTTATACATGGATTACTTAGAAGTGTATTCTCATGTTACTACTGCGTTAATCAGTTAATATTGTGTTGTTTCTGCGTTATTCATCGTTTGTTTTGGAATTTATTCCTGGTTTATTTTTAAGTTATTATTGAGTTATTCTTGAGTTACTTTGAAGTTTAGTACTTATTGACAACTATTCCAGTTTATTTCTGAGTTATTTTTAGGTTATTATTTGGTTATTCTTGAGTTACTCTGAAGTTTAGTACTTATTGACAACTATTCTATGTTATTTCTGTGTTATTTTTAAGTTATTTGTAGGTTATTTTTAAGTTAGGCGTATGTTGTTATTTGATTAATCATGAGTTTTTTTTAGGTTATTTCTAAGTTATTTTTAGCGTATTGTTTTGTTAATTTTGAAGTAATGCGTAGGTTATTCTTTGGTTATTCTTGGGTTATTTTTAAAGTATTGTTTTGTTAATTTTTAAGTTTTGTGTAGGTTATTTCTGAATTATTTTTAATTTACTTGAAGGTGATTTTTAAGTTATGCGCAGGTTATTCGTAGGTTATTTTTGGGTTTATTTTTAGAGTATTGTTTTGTTAATTTTGAAATAATGCGTAGGTTATTTCTGGGTTATTTGTAGATTATTTTTAAGTTATGCGTATGTTATTCTTTGGTTATTCCTGGGTTATTTTTAAGGTATTGTTTTGTTAATTTTTAAGTTCTGCGTAGGTTATTCGTATGTTATTTTTGGGCTATTTTTAAGTTACTTACAGGTGATTTTTAAGTTATGCGCAGACTATTCGTAGGTTATTTCTGGGTTATTTTTAGGGTATTGTTTTGTTAATTTTGAAATAATGCGTATGTTATTCCTGAGTTATTTGTAGGTTATTTTTAAGTTATGCGTAGGTTATTATTTGATATTCCTGGGTTATTTTTAAGGTATTGTTTTGTTAATTTTTAAGTTATGCGTAGGTTATTCGTTTGTTATTACTGTGTGATTTTTAGTTTATTTGTAAGTTATTTTTAGGTTATTCTTAGGTTATTTCTGGGTTATTTGTATGGTATTCGTAGGTTATGCCTGAGTTATTGTCAGTATTAATAACATGCATCTTATTCCTGTAGGTTGATGAATAAACAATCAATAAATTGTAGATGCCGACTATCAGCAGTTAGAGAGGTTTTGGATAAGATTCGGTCAATTTTCTCTCGAGAGACATTGTCAAATCTGGAAAAAATGAAGCTTAATCAGTTTTTTGATCTCCCCTCTATCCTCAAGATCACATCATAACTATGCACTTATTGAATTGTTGGGATACAAATAAACTGACCTTCAGATTGGGGGAAAGGAGCTGAGTTTTGATGCAAACCAAGTTGCTTTGTTGATTGACATGCCCAACAGAGGTCGTACAACAACTTGGGCTAAAAAACCCGTCAATGATGTAGTTGTAAGGCGGGCAAAGAGTGAACTTTTGAAGAGTTCATTCGCTACTCTTGATGAACTTATTATTAAATTTTTGTTGTCTAATTTATTATTTCCTTCCAGCAATTTTAGTGTACCCATAGGACTCTATTTATTTGCTGAGAATGTAGATAGTTTTTCTTCATTTAATTGGGCCGCAACAGTATGTGACCACATAATTGAGCAGGTCAATGCTTGCGCCATCAAAATAAAGATGGGTCAGCCATTGGGATACATGAATGAGTTTGTTCTTCTTCTAACGGTTAGTATATTGCCCAACCTCAGTTAAAGAATTTAATTTTTATCTTATTTGGGTTATATAAATTTTTAATTTATTAATCGTAATTATGCAGTTGTGGTTTTATGAGTACACACTTGTGATAACCCCAACTTATCCTGACGCCAAACTTCGAATGTTGAGGTGACCAATAAATACAGGGTGGAACCCTCCAAGGATTCATTTAATCTTCAAGAAGCTTAGTCCTGTACAAGTGAATGATATTAATGTCTATTATAAGTTCAGGATTATGTTTGGTTTTGAGTATATTATTTAATTCTTATAATGAATGTTTTTGTAGGTTCTTTATTCTTTTGTTGATTTAATAGACGAGGAACACAGTTTACTTGCCCTCTAGTTGACTTGATCTCGTCTCCCGCAAAGTCCATTGGAGAATCCAAAATTCACACTCATCTAACAACACCAGTCTCATGGTGCTATTCCTTTTGTACAAACTCGCAACATCCCGCCACCTACACATTCACATTTGGGTTTTGAAGATATATGAGAAACTCTGAGGGAGCAACAACAAATTTTATTTCAATTGAATGATTCTGTAAATAACCTAAAAGCTAGTATGGAGTATATAATGATGGAGGTGAAGACCGACATCAAAGAAATAATGAAAAAAATAAAGCTCCCATGAAATCTCCTGTAGATTCTGAATTTACTGGGAAGAAAGAAAGTTCAGAAAAAGAAGAACAACCACCTGCTCATATTGAGGAAGCGTGGGAACAGGAGTGGGGCCCGATATTCTTGAAGAAGAACAATCAATAGGTAAAATGACTGCCTTTGATGAAGCTGCAGCTGATAGCGAAATAAATAAAGGTGTCGGGGAACCTGGAGAAGGCATCACTAAAGACCCAATTGGTAGCTTAGTCTGAAGGATCAAGTCCAGAGGATCGAGAAAAGAAAAGACAATTAGTTCTCCATTTGTTGTTGTAAAAAGAAATGAAATGGAAGAACTTCCGACTTCTAAGATTGATGATTTATTACAACATATTTATGATTCTTCTACACCGATTACCATACCATCTCCACGGCTCGATGAAACTAGGGAAGAGGAGGCTGAAGAAGCTTGAGAGGAGGTACAGCCGGGAGCAATTGTTCCATACGAAGGTGCCCTCTCTTGTAAAGCCGTAGAGTTCCACGGCAGAGAACTATTACCATCACACATGCAAGAGGTGATAAATACTTGTTTAAAAAAGTACAAAGAAAGGTATGTAAAATTAAAACACTTTTTTGTCAACTGTTTATTAAATCTAATAAAAATGATTCAATCAATATGCAGGGATGACATAATAATTGCTCAGGGTCACATTCATATAAATCGAAATGACCTTGAAGCACTTTGGGACAATAAAGAAGTTGGGGTAGAACATATAGATATGTTTGCCATTGGATTAGATAACCGTAGGCATCAGTCCCCTGATTCTTTTAGACCCTATTTGTACGTCTCTCCGACACATTGGGTAAGTAATAAAATTCTCATCAATGTTAGCTGTTCATGCTCTTTTAAACTCATTTATTTTGTATATGCAGAGGTTCAGATACCATCCTCTGCGAGATATTGTTGCCTACGTCATAGTGGAAGCTGTATCCAAGGAGAGACAATTTTAGTTTCAATAATTAATAATAGGCATTAGATACTACTTGTTGGGAACCAGAAGGACTGCAAGTGGAGATTCTACGACTCATTGCCTAATAAAATGCATTTGGGAGTCACCCGCGACGTGGTAAAATTCTAAGCCTCATTTAACTAACAACTGACATAAACTGTTTATTCTTTCACTGTTTTAAACTACCATTTATATTACCAGATATGACATTGTGATGTTATCACAACAAGAGACATTCCCACACAAAGTAATAGTGTCGACTGTTTGTAAATATATGGAATCAATTATACAGAAAGACAAGATTAAATGGAAAGACCATCAAGACCGGCAGACTGAGATGCCTCAATTTAGAGCAGAGCTAGTATATGAAATTTGTAGATATAAATTATTCGGAGGATAAATGTATCTCAGAACTTTGATTGTCTTTATCTTTTACAGGCTGAATGACTATAAAATTTGACAGGCTTATATGCCTCGAATTTGGTCTATATGATTGTCTATTGTGTTTGAAATGCGAAATGTATATCTGTTTGATATCTTATTGCAGGGCTAAATGTTTAAACTGCTGAATGACCTTATGTATTCTTGGGGTATTGTTAGGTTACGGTTGATGTATTGTTAAGTTACGGTTGGGATATTGTTAAGTTATTGTTGAAGTATTGTTAGGTTATTGTTGGGGTATTGTTAGGTTATGCTTGGGAGGTTATGCTTGGGGTATTGTTAGGTTATGCTTGAGGTATTGTTAGGTTGCGGTTGATGTATTGTTAGGTTACGGTTGATGTATTGTTAGATTATTGTTGGAGTATTGTTAGGTTATTATTGGGGTATTGTTAGGTTATTATTGGGGTATTGTTAGGTTACGGTTGGGATAGGGACATTGTTAGGTTATTATTGGAGTATTGTTAAGTTATTGTTGGGGTATTGTTAGGTTAGTTTGTGGTATTGTTAGGCTACGGTTGGGGTATTGTTAAGTTACGATTGGGGTATTGCTAGGTTATTATTGGAGTATTATTGGTTATTGTTGGGGTATTGTTAGGTTATTCTTGGGGTATTGTTAGGTTACAGTTGGGGTATTGTTAGGTTACGGTTAAGGTGTTGTTAGGTTATTATTGGAGTATTGTTAGATTGTTGTAGGGGTATTGCTAGGTTATTTTTGGGGTATTCTTAGGTTACGGTTGAGGTATTATTAAGTTACGGTTGGGGTATTGTTAAATTATTATTAGAGTATTGTTAGGTTATTGTTGGGGTATTGTTAGGTTATTCTTGGGGTATTGTTAGGTTTTTGTAGGGGTATTGTTAGGTTATTGTAGGGGTATTGTCTCGGCGCGTTGGGGTATTGTTAAGTTACGGTTGGGGTATTATTAGGTTATTATTGGAGTATTGTTAGATTATTGTTGGGGTATTGTTAGATTATTCTTGGGGTATTGCTAGGTTATTGTAGGGGTATTATTAGGTTATTATTGGGGTATTGTCTCGGCGCGTTGGGGTATTGTTAAGTTACGGTTGGGGTATTGTTAGGTTACTATTGGAGTATTGTTAGGTTATTGTTGGGGTATTGTTAGGTTATTTTTGCGGTATTGTTAGGTTACAATCATATTACACAATCAGATAACAAATTCTATACTCAACATACAAATGAATTACAAAACATACATCTACAACTTTCATTTGGAATAATGTTATATGAACTAGTACATTAATACAGATGAGTTAAAGTGGGCACAACACATTAAAATAGGTGAATTATATTGGGCACAAAACATGTTGGATCCGGTGTGACAATTTCCTGACTCAGAGAGTGTGACACTGCAATCATATTTGCGTCGTAATGGATGTGCGGTTCTTAGCTCGTATATGTTTCTTGATTTTTTCCTGCATACATTGGTAAAAGTATAAGACAATTAATTTTGCATATAATCTTAAATATATGGAATGTAGAATGGTAAATATATGGAATGTATAAATATATACCTTTGGCTCTCTTTTGTTTTTTTCCCAGTATCCTTTCATTCTCGTATTAAAAATACCTTTCGGTCTCATGTTTACGGGATCATTCACTGTAGTTACTATTATGGGATTTTCTTTTTTTGTTTGGTCTATTTGGTTTAGGATACTTCCCATCTAATATATCCTCAACACCTTCAGACCCTGTTTTCAATAATTCAATTATATGTCTCTGTGCGTTCATTTCCTTGAGCTTTATTAATTAATTGGTAGACAAACTTTTGAGCATGTGACTGAAATAGGATTCCTCTGGAAGTTATGCCAGACAATTGAGCCTGAGAGTCTTTCATATGTTTGTATTCAAAACTATTATAGATATATTTCTTTGCCTTAGCAGATCATCTGAATAACAAATATTTCTCGGTAATCTTTATTATGTCGTTAGCATTAAGGACGCGTAGAGAGTGAGAGCAAAGCAGACCCGTCATTTCGAATTTCTTGCAACTGCAGGTGATGTCGCAATTAAGCCTATCAAATGTAATAAGTCAGGTTCTACTCGTGTCCTGATTATCTAAACCTCTAACATAGAATTCAGATGAACTCTCAACTGAGAAATTGACAGTCAATCCACATAGCCCATGAAGTAACTCTTCCTCAAACATAGAGTAGAGCTTCCGGGTATAATACATTGTAGCTTGCCTCAACACTGGGCTTGTTTTAACTATCGGTGTAATAACATTTTGAAAGTTTTTGAAGCCTTCATCATTTTCGTTTCTTCTTCATGACTTCATAATAATTTCTAGACCTAGAAAGCAATCTGTGAGAGAACTAGCTGACTTAGATGCACCATGACAGATATTATTTGTAGACTCACTTCTTTGCTTAGATAAGATTCTCATTTCGAAATTTTTTTTTTGAATGCAGTTGACCAGTTATGTCTTATACGGTACAGTGTATCTAGCCACATGTTGTTATGCAGGTTTTCTTGCTCGATCATTTGAGCCCAAGTAACTTCGAACTCCTCTTCCGAATCACACTTGCTCATGCATTTGTAAAATATATTGTTAACGCTCTTGTAAGTCACATCGCAATGAACTTTCGAGGATAATTTCTTATAGATATGCCATTGACATAATCTGTCTTGTGAATGAAAAACAATCTGCAATGACTATTGTCATCGCTTGATCCTGATCTGTAAACATTGTAATTGGATGCTTATCATCCATTATACGAATGAAGGTTTTGAATAACCACTTGAAGAATTCTATTGTCTCGTCAGATAAAAAATCAACTCCGAATAGAACGTTTTGCAGATGGTGGTTAATCCCTACAAAAGGAGCACAACATAAATTATACTTATTCAAACGGTAGCTAGTGTCGAAAATGATGACATCTTAAAAAAAATCATAATCTAGTCTGTAAGACCCATCACTCAAGAAAAAACTTGTAAGTCTGCCATCCTCATCACTTTTGGAAATCCCATGCAAACATGCTATCTTCATTTTGGCGCTCCATGAATAATTGTAAGAGAGAGTTGACATCACCCTGTTCAATTCTACTTCTTTTATCTTTTTGAATGAAGTTGTATGCATCTTGCCTTGTACACTCCAAGTTTTCAACTCCACCAACCTCTGTAGAAAGGAAATTAAAGGCATCCGATGCTCTAATCCCAGAACCTGTCATTGATCTCAACAAATTTAAATTTAACTCGCTAATCCTTCGACTGAAACGTAGAAGGTGCTTGTCACGTGATTCCGCCAAGAGGTGGTTATGACTTTCAACAAATTTTTTTATGGTCCAGTTGCCATCAAGATCAATAGCATAGCGAACCACTGCTTGACAACTAGCCATTGTATCTGCTTTTTTGTACTTTACAGTAAGGACTAGCTGCGATTCTCTTTTATGACATGATTTTCCACAAATATAATCTTTCGACTTAATTTACTTGGATTTAGGCCAGTAAGTTATGTGGTTCTTGCGTACATTGAAACCAATATAATGCGCATAAGCACAATAATGTTTGTAAGCCTCTTCCTCATTACGAACAATAATATTAAGAAAACTACGAGCAATTGGATCATTGCAATCTGTTTCTGGCCCAGATAACTATAAATTTGAGTTATACCCTAAAGATAGTCAGATATTCAGAAAAAAACACACCCTATAACTATTACACAGTTTTTGGAAAGAGCTTGTAGGTTACTTTTTCTCGGGTTATTCTTAGGTTATTGTTAGGTTATTTTCGAGTTATTCAGTCTTTCTTCAATGTACTCGAAGATAAATAAACCCTAACCACAGAATAATGAAAAGATAACCTCACGACAATCAAAGATTCACAAAATATTTCACTTTTTTGGAGAGAGCTGGTAGGTTACTTTCTCGGGTTATTCTTAGGTTATTCTCGGGTTATTGAGTATTTCTTGCATGTACTCGAAAATAAATAAACCCTAACCACAGAATAATGAAAAAATAACATCACGATAATCGAAGATTCACATAATATTTCACTTTTTTTAAGAGAGCTGGTAGGTTACTTTCTCAGGTTATTCTTATATTATTGTAGGGTTATTCCCGGGTTATTGAGTATTTCTTCAATGTACCCGCAGACAAGTAAACCCTAATGTCGGCGCTTAAAAGAGGGAAAGAGTTTTGATGTTTTGGGGGTCGCCCATAAGAAGCTGTCGGTCGCCGGAATCGAAATCCCGTCGCCCGCTTCGGAAGG
>JXCR01142850.1:322267-383195 GCA_002079205.1 Phalaenopsis hybrid cultivar | reverse complement strand
ATGTGTATAAGAGAGAGACTCTATTTAGAGATGTTAATATATATATATATATATATATATATATATATATATATATATATATATATATATATATATAATCATCTGATCGGTGTGAGAGAGTAGGTAATATTTCTAGAAGAAATGAATTGCCTCTATATTTTAATTTAGAAAGTGAAATTTTTAATGCATGGGGATTAGATTTTATGGGACCATTCATACATTCATTTGGAAATATATATATATTGATTGTGGTGGATTATGTTTCAAAATGGATAGAAGCAATCACTTTACCTAGATGTGATGCTCGGAGTGTTTCAAATTTTTTAATTAAAAATATTTTTACAAGATGTAGAATGCTGAGAGTAATCATTACTAATGGAGAATCTAACTTTAAAAATTCAACAGTTGCAAGATTGGTGGAAAAAATATAATAAAATACATAAAATTGCAACTGCTTATCATCCTTAGACTAATGGTTTAGCGGAGGTATCTAATCATGAAAGTAAGAGATATTTGGAGAAAAGTATTAATCCTAATAAATGGATTGGTATATTAGATTAGATACTGCGTTATTGGTATACAGGACAGCTCATAAGATACCTATAGGAAAGTCCCCATATAGATTAATTTTTGTGAAGACTTGTCACTTGCTAGTTGAATTGGAATATAAAGCTTATTGGGCAATAAAGGAATTTAATTTCAATTTGAAAGGAGCTGGTGAGAAAATATTATTTCAATTGAATGAGCTTGAGGAAATTATGAATGAATCTTACTATAATGCGATGATTTATAAAGAATGGCTTCGTCTGAAGATAGTAAAAAGTGAATTAGAACTTGTATAGGAAGTTTCATTATATAATTCAAGATTGAAATTATTTCCTAGAAAATTGAATTCTAGGTGGAAAGGGCCATTCAGAGTTATAAAAGTTTATCCCTATGGAGTAGTCAATATTGAAGATCCAAAGAATGGAAAAATATTTAAAGTAAATGGGCATATTTGAAACCTATTTTGGTGGTCAAATACCAAATTTTAAAGAGAATATCATGTTGGATCACCCAGAATGAGACTAGGAATGTCGAGCTGACGACATTAAACCAAGCTCTTCATGGGAGACAACCTATATGTATCGTTGTTTATTTTAATGTTTGAGTTTTTGTTTAAAAATCTTATATGTATGTTTATGTTTATGTCTTTAAGTTATCCATGTATTTGAGAAAAATATTAGAAACATCTTTTTTTCCCTAATGTTGTGAAAAGACTAGGAATTTACTTGATAAAAATTGAAACGACCAAATTTTAGAACTAGCGCAAGATGCGCCAAATTGGTGCATAATACGCCGAATTCCAGAGAGCTGGCACATGATGTGTCATATTGGCGCATGATGCACCGCGGAGATGAAAATGGCTTAAAAAGTTTGATATGGCAGTTTTTGGCAGAGACATCTTCAAATAATTCCAAAAAACTGACTCCAAGACATATTTTAGGGGGAAAATGAGGGAAGAGTCACCACTTTTCAATTGCTATGGCTTCCTACTCTAGAAACTCTGCTAGATTTAGAATTTTCAACTAAAAAAAGTTCATCAGTCTCGACGTACAGAAATTTTAGGATCGAGTTATAGTGAAGAAAAGGATTATCAAAGAGTGGGGATTTGTTAATCGAGTATTCAACACGCCGAATAGTCGAGTCAAAGAAGTTATTGCACAGAGAAGTTGGTAAGTGCTTTGTTACACTACTTGCGAGGCAGGTTCCTATGGTAAAATAGTTTTATGCAAATCTTGAAGGGATAAACCAAGGAATGATCTACGTGTGAGGTAGGTTTGTGCAGTTCACTGTTTATAGAATCAATGAAATGTTTCTGATCGATAACATGCCTGTCTGCCACTATGCAAGTTTTACCCCTACAATAGACAACATGAATGAACTCCACCATTACCTTATGGATGAAGATGCTTATTAGGAAGCCCAAGATGAGGGGAGTTTGAGTTTTTCTTCAGCATTGTTAAATCACATTTAAAAGGCTTGGCATTTCTTCATTTCCTCAAAATTACTGCCTACTATGAAAATTAGTAAGATCACGAAGGAGAGTGCTATTTTGAATTACTGTATTCAAACTAGAAAACTCATTGATATTTGATCCATAATTGTAATATCACTTTTGGTTTTGATCGTGAATGGATCTACAACTGGATTGGGACATCCATCTACTATTTTCTAACTCTGCAATTAATCGCAAGTACCTTATGAAAGTTGGAGGAAATTACTATTACCTTGGAAGCTGATGGATCCTGAAGTGCATTGCAGTTGCATTGAAATGAGAGATGAAAATGTTATGGATGTATTAATGGACCAAGGATCTCAAAATTCATCACCTATTCAGCTCTACTACAACTCGAGTGCACTTTCAAAGAGAATTAAAAAGATAGAGAAAGAGGTGCATAATCTTATGCATACAATTGAGAATATTTCTTAGATGTTGGATCACGTGGATTGGAGATATAAAGAACATTTTGATCATATAGGGCGTATTGAAGATGGTTTGGTATGTATGTTCAAGAAGTATGCATTGATTGAGGAGGAAAATTCAATCGATGAATTTCTATTTAGGCCCTTCTATAATCTGTATGTGCACTACCAGTCTATAGGTGATCTCCAGGAGAATAAGAGTGAAGTAGATGTTTGAAATTGAGTTATGCACCGAATGTTTTGTCTAATATTGTTTGTTTTAGTTTGTTATGTTGGATTATTTTTACTTTCTATTGTTGCACTATCTATGTTATTGCTTTGATGTTTGATGTTTAGATTTCAGTGTTTAGGACGTTGGTTTGCTTTAAAACAATGAATTTGTTAGGTGTTGGCTTGAAAAATGTTAGATTGTAATAACTCAAATTTCATATACAAATATGAGTTTTGTGTATTTTGTGAATACTTAGTGTTAGTTTGATGTTTAGTTATGCAAAAAAATGTTTATTTAAGTCAAATAGAGGTTGACGTGAAGTAGTATGGAGCATATTTCCACAGAAACCAAAATCGAGCAAAAATACGCTCTGACGCATGATGCGCCAACTTACAGAGCCCTAGCGTATGATGCGCCAGATTAGGCGCATGATGTGCCAGATTAGGCACATGATGCGCCAGATTTGGCGCATGATGCCCCAGATTAGGCGCATGATGCCCCAGATTAGGCGCATGATGCATAAAAAGTCCGAACATGCTATATTGCCTAGAAAGCTGTAAAATCACATGAAAACCTCCATTTTCACTGCTTGAGTCATCTTCTACGTCAATACCTTAGTCTAGGACATCACATTGCGGGCTATAGAGAAGGATTTGGAGGCAAAAAATCATAGATTTCATTTTCTCTTGGTAAGAGCTTCACTTTAACATAGAAATTTTTTATTTTCACCATGGATTTTGGGAGATCCAAAAAATGGGATTTTTGTGAAAATGCTTGAAGAAAACTCATGGTGAAAATTTCTTACCAAATAATCTTGCTTAGGGAGTTAGGTTTGAGATTTAGTAATTAATTTGGAATTTATTTGGATTTTCTTAGAATCTCCAATGGCTCTCTGAGTTAAGCGAGTAAGATCGACCAAAAACTTCAATGATCGACATTTTGTTAGTTTCAAAGCCCAACATAGTTACAATACACTATTGTAGAACAAAGGACTAATGCAAGAACGAGCGTTTGCAAACCCGGGACGTGAGGTCGAGAGGTTGATTTATGCCAGAAATTGGGAGCAATTTTGCTACTTCACTGCTATAGCGATCGTCGCCATGGTCTGGGAGTTCTATGCAAACTTAAGATTCACTGTGGGAGATCACATTTTGGTGAGAGGTACGCAAGTTGTTTTACCTCTGAAAGGATCAATGCATTTTATGGGCATATAAATGTCTTCCATGATGAATATGTCACTTTTGATATCACTGATTAATCATTGGAAGGAGTTATTTCCTTTCTGACTGATGGAAGAGGGGAGTAGAAAATAAAGAATAACAAGATAGTTAACTTCTCTTCTTCCATTTTAACTATTCAGTCCAAGATATGACATTGCTTCATCTCTGTCATATTTTTACCTACAAATCATCTTGCTGATTTTACAAAGGATCGAGCTGTGTTAAACTATTGCATTAAGAACATGAAGGCAAAAGACATTGGTGCACTTATAGTTCATCACACTCGGAGTATTGCTGGAGGTGCTACTGCTGGAGTCTTAAGATATCCTGCCCTGATTTTCACTCTATGTGAACAATCAAGAGCTGAACCCCATAGAAGTGAAGAGAGATTGCAGCCTCAAAATCCGATTGGGAGGCACATGATTCAAAGAGTAGAATTGTTTGTTGAGTCTAGAAGTGGAAGAAGGGATAGGCCCTCTACATCTGCTGCAGGGGCATCTACTATAGTTCTGCATCATTGGAAGGTATTATGACGAGCTCATGATTCAACATTATGATATTATTAATATACAAACTCAGTTGGGAGAGATAAAAGTAAGGAATGCATATAATGATGAATATCAGGAGAGGAGAGTTCAACATGATATAGATTTTAAAAATTCTATGGTTAGACACTTAATGGATGATCCTAATGTGAACTTTCGTGCTTGCCCCAACTTTGTTCCCTATGCTCCCATTCGTGATGAAGGTGAAGAGACAAGAGAAGAAGAAGAATAAGATGATGATGATGGTGACGAAGGAGAAGAGGATTGATAGTTTAGTTAAATTTTGATTTGATATTGAGTGTTGTTTGTCTTATTTGTTTGTACTATGTTGTACTTTTATTTGAGACTTGTTGGATTTAAGATTTTTATGTTGTATTGTGAACCTGTAATTTGTAATAGTAATAGTAGACTTTTTACTTTTCAGTTTTTGTTTTAGTATTTTTAATTTGAGCTTATTGAATGTGTAGTGTTTTCAGTTTTTGTTAATTTGTTTTAGTATTTCTATTTTAATTCTCAGCAAGCTCTTTCGAATATATTATGTTTTATTTAATGTTTTAAAGCTTGTATGTAGTTTTACAGTTAGTACCTACAATATACCAGAAACAATTTCATATTCAGAAATCCTCTACCTGTTAGTTTTTATTTTCACGTATTTACTGTTTTCTTTCACCACCTAAAATTTTGTGTTAAAATATTTTTAAAATAATTTAAAAACTTAAGTTTGGGAAAAAAGAAAATTTTCTTTTAAAATAGAGAAAACTAAATTTTATTTGTCCTAAAGTGACTATATATTTCAAAATTTATTTAACATGACGTGGGATATTAAGATTTAATTTTAAATTACTATACTTATGTTTATAATTATTATAGTAAATTTTGGTAGAAGGTTTTTAATAATTAAGGTCAATTCTAAAGTTAAAGATATTTGGTGTGATAGGATAACACTAATTTCGATTTTTAGTGAAGGAAAAATGTATTTTTTAAGTGTTAAGGATTTTAGAGTTTCGTGTAGGAGGAAAGGAATAGGCTTTATGAAAATTCATAAACTAGTATGACTTTATTAAGTAAGGAGAGGTATGGAGTTTTGACTTTAAGAAGAGGGTAGTTAAGTTCAAAACTATTAAAGACTATCCAGATAAAATAATCCTCACCTGAAAAAAGAAAAAGAAAAAGAAAACAAATGATTAAAAAGCTCCTAAAAGAAAAAAAAAAGAAAAGAAAAGAAAAGAAAAAAATAGGAGAGGAGAAGCTTGAGGAGATGCCTAATAAAAAATTGGCTTCACTTGAATCAACTTAAGGGAAAAGCTTTATTACACTTTATAAACTTTTATTGAAGTTTAGTAGCATTTCGAGTATAGTTTTTATGAAGTTCTTTTCCATATGAATGTTCTAAAGATCCTTAGCATGACAAATTGCAATTCTTCTTGAAAAGAATAGAGATTCAGAAATCTTAAATTTGATTACTAAATATTCCTATACTTAGAGTTTGAACCTAAGTTATTAAATATTTTTCTTAAATTTTGCTATTTTATTTATTAAACTAAAGTATAGAAGTGATAAGTTAATATCAACCTAAAGTCATATGCCTTTATGAAATAAAAGTGTCACTAGAGGATAAGTAACATTTAAGTTTGGGAGATTTTGATGCACAAAAATAATATACTATTTTAAGTACCCTTTTTATGCCTATTTTTGGTAATATTGCATATAAAGAAAGATATTTTTTTGTTTTTATTGCAGGTATATCATTTTTAGGCACTTGGAGAAAAAATGGCAAAATGAACAAAATTTGGAGCAAAAACAGCCAATTTTTGGGTTTGGCGCATGATGTGCCAAAATCCAGAGCACTGGCGCATGATGCGCTAGGCACGATGTTTACAAATTAAGGTGGTTTGAGACAAATTTTTCTTAAATTTTTAAAGGGACACTTGTTCTAAGCACCCCATAGAGTGATTTAATGTATTTAAACACTATGGAAGGTTCCATTTTGAAGGGATTTGACTCTTGGATCAAAGAGGCACATCTTTTGAAATTCAAAGTTTTAACTTTTAAATTTTGGAGAGAAATTGAAACTCTTTAGAGAGGAAGCAACTCAAAAGGACGGGGGACTTCTAGAGTATGATGAGAGGGAGAGAGAGAATTGGTGTGAGTTAGAGAGAGAGAAGAGGATATATTCTCTTAGGGTTGTAAGAGGAGAGGGAAGGTGAGAGATTTCTTCTTCATTGCATTTTTATAGACAAAATTGTGAGAGATTGTAAATAGAGAAAGTCTTGGAGAGAACTTCTAGGGATTTGCTTGGGAGGGATTGTGAGATAAATTGTATATTTATTTCTTTTGTTTTGTAAACTTATTTTTATATATGAAATTTGTGTTTTATCGTATCCTTCTCATGAATTTTGAGTAGTCTTCTTTATCGTTCTCCCTACTTTGAAGATATGGTTTTTGAAGAATAGATTTTGCTTTCCACAATTTTAAATGATAATAATTTATGATGATTTGAACTCCGTGGAGTGATTCAATGCATTTGGACACTATTGAAGGTTCCATTTGGAAGGGATTTGACTCTTGGATCAAGGAGGCACATCTTTTGAAATTCAAAGCTTTGACTTTTGAATTTTGGAGGAAAATTGAAACAATTTGGAGAGGAAGCAGTCCAAAAGGAGGGGGACTTCTAGAGTGTGACAAGAGGGAGAGAGAGAATTGGCTTGAGTTAGAGATAAAGAGAATTAGTGTGAGTTGGAGAGAGAGAAGAGGAAATTTTCTTATAGCATGAAAGGCAAGAGGAAGAGATAGAGAGAGAAAGTCAAGGGCTTGGAGATTTTCTTCTAGGGTTAGAGGGAAGGTGAGAGATTTCTTCTTCATTACATTTCTAAGAGAGAATTGGGAGTGATTGTAATAAGGGAAAGGCTTGGAGAGAACTTCTAGAGATTTGCCTAAGAAGGATTGATAGTTAAGTTGTATTTTTCATTTCTTTTGTTTGTAAATTTGTTTTTATATATAAAATCCTTGTTTTATCATTTCCTTCTCATGAATTCTGTAGTCTTCTTTATCCTTCTCCCTACTTTGAAGAAATAATTTTGTGAAGAATTGGTTTTATTTTCACGGTTTTAAAGGTCAATAATTTGTGATGATTTGAACTCCGATCTTCATTTACTTTTCGATCTGGCCAATTAAACAGTTAAAATGTGTTGTGAAATATATGTAGTTAAAATGGGATATGATTTCTACAACAAAGGGAAAATCACATTTGATTTCATGGTAGAGTATTTCATCCATGGGATTGAGTGCAAATAAATAGGTAAATAAACTTTGTTTGATGTAGAATTGGAAAATTTTAAGGTGACAGATTAGATCCCCAATTTGGTTTAGTTGATTGGAAACTAATGCGAGCATGTTAGCCTCAGATGAGGGAGTAGTGGGAGCTCTGGAGTGACAGCCTGTATCCTCCCAGCCTATCTACAGAATTAGGGACCAAACTCTGGATTAGTCAATATTCTTTATAGCGCTCGAGAGAGGGTAGAAAATAGGATTGCTCCAACTTGGCACAAAATAGTTTTTAAATATATTTTTCAAATGAATTCAATTTCTTCACAAGCCATATTTTCAGAGTAAAGGATAAGGATGTTTTCTCATACTTGAACTTTTCTTCAATAAAAACGTTTATTTTATTTTTGCAAATTACATTTGAAAGTTTAGCATCTAGTTTAATTTACTTGTTATAGTTGTACATCTGCATATTTAGTAGTATTTCACTTACGTAGTTTAACTTTAAACTTTGTAATTTAATTTATTTTTATTTTTAGTTTATAATAGAATGTAAATAGCTAGCTTATATATATTTCCAACTTCCCTGTGGGATCGATATCTAGGACTCCGTTAGAGCCCTGTATTACTTGAACGATATGTATACTTGCGTTATATGTAAAACGCAATTGGTACTTTAAAAGTGGTTTTAAAGATAAATTATTTTCATTGAAGTTACATTGTTGTTTGGGTTAGATTGCATCATTATTATTAATTTAATATCAATTTTCCTGATTTTCGCATCAATCTATGACTGGACTGGGACATCCATCCACTATTTCTCTACTTTACAGTCAATCACAAGTACGTTATGAAAGTTGGGAAAAAGTGCTACTTTCTTGGAAGCTAACATATTTAGAAGTCTACCGCAATTGTATCGGGGAGATGAAAATGATATGAATGTATTGATGGATCAAGGATCTCAGAATTCATCACCTGTTCAGCCTTACTACAACTCGAGTGCACTTTCAAAGGGGATCAAGAAGATAAAGAAAGATGTCCAAAATCTCATGCACGTGATTTGGAATATTACTGAAATTCTAGATCACCTAGATTGGAGACTAAAGGAACATTTTGAACATATAGAGCGTATTGAAGATGGATTGGTACGTATGTTCAAGAAGCATGCTTGGATTGAGGAGGAAAATGTAACTGATGAATTTCCATTTTGCCCCATCTATAATTTGTATGTGCACTACCAATTGATGGTAAATATCCAGGAGGATGATAGTGAAGATGTTGTTTGATCTTAATTTATGCACGAAATGTTCTGTGTAGTACTGTTTATTTTAGTTTGTTGTGTTTGATTGCATTTTATTTATAATGAACACTATCTGTGTTTATTTTTTGAATTTTTTATATTTAGATTACAGTGTTAGGATATTGGCTTGCTTTAGAACATTGAATATAATGTTTGTTGGCTTCAAAAATGTTAGTTTGTAATAACACAAATTTTATATATAAATTTGAGTTTTATATTATTTGTAAGAGTTTGGCGTTAGTGTGATGTTTATATATGTTTAGAAAGGTTTATTTGAGTAAAATTGAATTTGACATAAAGTAGTATGGAGCAGATTTCCACAGAAACTAAAATCTAAAAAATTTTAGCTCTGACGCATGATGCAGCAACTTACAGAGTTTTGACGCATGATGCGCCAAAGGTCTGAACAAGCTATGTTTCCTAGAAAATTGCATAATCGCACAGACAAACTCCCGTTTTGCTACTTAAGTCATCTTTTACCTTAAGACTTTGGTCTAGGGCATCACATTGTGGGAGAAAAAGAAGGATTCAAAGGATAAAAACTATGGATTTCATCTTCTCTTGGTAAGAGCTTCACTTTAACTTAGAAATTTTTTATTTACACCATGGATTTTAGGAGAACCACAAATTGAGATTTTTGATGAAAAAAATTAAAGAAAACTCATAGTGAAAAGTTTCTTACCAAATAACCTTGCTAGAGGAGTTAAATTATTTATTTAGTAATTTATTTGAACTATATTTAGATTTTTGTAGAATTTTCAAATGGCTCCCCAAGTTAAGAGAGAAAGGTCGTCCGAGGACTTCGATGCACAAAAATTTGTTAGTTTTAAAGCCCAACATTGTTACAATACTTAGATGGAGACCAAGAGAATGATCCAAGAGCGGGCATTTGCAAACCCAGGCGGCGAGATCGAGAGACTGATTCTTATCAGGAATTGAGAAAGATACTGCTACTTCACTGCTATAGCAATTGTGCCGATGGTTCGGGAGTTTTATGTAAACCTTGGATTAATTGTTGAATATCACATCCTAGTTAGAGGTAAATAAGTTGAATTTACTGTTGATCGCATCAATACCTTTTGTGGTTTGAGGGGTGTATTTTTTGATGAATACGCTGCATTTGTGATGATTGATTCATCACTGGAGAAAGTGATTGCATTTTTGATTGATGGAAGAGTGGAATGGAAGATTAAGAAAAATAAGATAGTTAACTTCCCTGTTTTCATGTTAACTATTCAGTCAAAACAATGGCACCACTTCATTTATGCCAGACTGTTGCCAACAAATCATGTGGATTATGTTACAAAAGACAGAGGTGTACTCAATTATTGCATTCAGAACATGAAGTCAATAGATATTGGTGCACTTATAGTTCAACATGCTCAGAGTAATGCTCATAGTTCTACAGTTAGAGGATTAGGATACCCTGCCTTGATTTTCAATCTATTTGAACAATCAAGAGTAGAATCCCATAGAAATGAAGAGAGATTGCAGCCACAAAATCTGATTGGGAGACATATGATTCAGAGAGTAGAGTCATTTGTTAAGTCTAGAAGTGAAAGAAGGGATAGGCCCTCTACATATGTTTCAGGGGCATCTACTTCTATATCTGTACCACTTGAAGGTATTATGGATCAACTCATTATTCAACAAATGGATATAGTAAATAATCAAACTCAGTTGGGAGTGATAGGAGCAAGAAATGCTTATAATGATGAATATAAGCAGAGGAGAGTTCAACATGATATTGATTTTGAAAATGCCATAGTAAGACACCTTAAGGGTAAACTTAATGTTGACTTTTCTGCTTACCCCAGTTTCAATCTTTATACTCTCATTCATGATAAAGAAGAAGAAAAAGAAGAAGAAGAATCAGATGATTAAGAGGAAGGAGATGAAGATTGATGTTTTATGATTCTTGTTTAGTTGTTTTGATGTCTGTTTGTTGTTTGTGTTTGTATTGGGATATACTTTTATTTGAAACTTGTTGTAGTAAAAGAATTTTTATGTTGTGTTATGAACTGAATCTGTAATATTAATTGTAGACTTTCGCTTTTTCTGTATTTTTAGTATTGTTAGTTTAGTTTTTTAGTTTTTGTATTTATGTTTTTAATTCTCACCAAGTTCTCTAGAATATATTATGTTTTATTTAATCCTTTAAAGCTTGTATGTAGTTTTATAGTTAATACCTGTAGTATACTGGAGCCTAGTTTCATAGTCAGAAATCATCTACAGGTTAGTTTTCTTTTTCATGCAGTTATTGTTTTCTTTCACCTACTAAATTTTATATTAAAAATATTTTTAAAATCACTTAAAAACTTAAGTTTGGGGAAAGAAAAATTTATTTTGAAAAAGGAGCAAACAAAATTTTATTTGTCCTCAATTAACTATATTTTTAAAATTAATTTAACATGAACTTAGATATTAGAGTTTAACTTTAAAAGACTATACTTATGTTTATTAACATTATGGTAAAGTTAGGTAAAGTGTTTTTAATAATGAAGGTCAATTCTAAAGTTAAAGATATTTGGTATGATAGGATAAGACTATGCTTTTTTATTCAAAGTAAAGAAAATTATATGTTTGAAGTGTTAAGAATTTTAGAGTTTCATGTAAGAAGAAAGGAATGAGACTTTATGACAAATAATAAACTAATCTGAACTTATAAAGTGAAGAAAGGTATAGAGTTTTAACTTTAAGAAGAGGATAGTTAAGTTCAAAATTATTAAAGGCTTTCCAGATATAGTCATCCTCACTTGAAAAAAGAAAAGAAAAAAAAAGAATGAAAAGATCCTAAAATAAAAAGAAAAAAATAGAAAAAAATAAAAGAAAAATAAGTGAGGAGAAGCTTGAGGAGATGGCTAATAAAAAATTGGCTTCACTTGAATCAACTTAAGGAAGAGCTTTATTACATTTTCTAAACTTATATTGGAGCATTAGTAGTATTTATAGTAATGTTTTCATGATGTTCTTTTTCATATGAAAGTTCTAAATGTCCTTAATATAACAAATTGTAATTCTTATTGAAACGAATAAAGATCCAAAAATCTAAAATTTGATTGTTAAGCATTCCTAGACTTAGAGTTTGAATCTAAGTTATTAAAGGCTTCTTCTTAAATTTTGTTATTCTATTTATTAAAATAAAGTATAGAAGTTATAAGTTAATCTCTATCCTATGTCATATGATTTCATGTAATAAAAGTGTCACTTGAGGACAAGTAACATTTAAGTTTGGGGGATTTTGATACATCAAAATAATACACTATTTTAAGTACCTATTTTATGCTTATTTTGTGTTATGAGAGAGTTGTCAAGGGTGTCTTAAATGGGTTGAGAGTTGGGACGTTGGTCTCTCTTCAATCCAATCCATGTCTTCTTTTATAATTTTCCAAAACGTGTTTTGGTGCCTCTTCAAAATGTGTCCACATTCAATGAATTTTCCAAGAGTTGCCTGATACACCAAAATAATATACTATTTTAAGTACATATATTTTGCTTATTTTTAGTGATATTGAAATTTAAAGAAGTGTATTATTGTATTTTTGTTGCAGGTAAATCATTTTTAGGCATTTGGAGAAAAAAATGGCAAAAAGGAAAAAATTTAGAGCGAAAAGAGCCAATGTTCGATTCTAGCGAATCATGCACCAAATTGACGCATGATGCGCCAAAATGTAGAGAGCTGGCGCATGTTAAGACAAGGATGACCTTTTTAAATTAAGGCAGTTTGAGATGAATTTTGCACAAATTTTCCAAGGGACACTTGTTCTACACACCTCTTGGAGTAATTCAATACATCTAGAAACTTTTGAAAGTTATTTTATGAAGGGATTGACTCTTAGATCAAATGACACAACTTTTGAATTTAAAAGAGTTGACTTTTGGAGGGAATTCTTTCAAGAGGAGACTACCCAAATTAAAGGAGAAGACTTCGTAGAGTGGGGGGGGGGCTTATGTGTGTGACAGGAGGGAGAGAGAGAAAGTGGCTTGAGTTAGAGAGAGAGAGAAAAGAGGAGATTTTCTTTTAGGGTTCTAAGAAGAGAGGGAAGGTGAGAGATTTCTTTTTCATTGCATTTTCTTAGAGAGAATTGTGAGTGGTTGTAAATAGAGAAAGTCTTGGAGAGAACTTCTAGGGACTTGCTTGGGAAGGATTGTGAGATAATTTGTATATTTACTTCTTTTGTTTTGTAAACTTTTTTTTATATATAAAGTTCATTTTATCGTATCCTTCTCATGAATTCTGAGTAGTCTTCTTTATCCTTCTCCCTACATTGAAGATATATTTTTTTGAAGAATAGATTTTGTTTTCCACTGTTTTAAATGATTATAATTTGTGATGATTTGAACTTCGATCTTCATTTTCTTTTTGATCTGACCAATTGAAATGTTAAAACTTGTTTAANAACTTGTTGAGAGACATATGTTCTTAAATGAGATATGATTTCTACAACATAGAGAGAATCACATTTGATTTCTTGAGATATTATATTATCCATGAGATTGGGTGCAAATAAATGAAGAAATATACTTTGTTGGATGCAGAATTAGAGATTTTAATATGAAGATTAAAACCCCAAATTTGGTTTGGTTGATTGGAAACTAATTCGAGATTGTTAGCCCTTAGGGGAGATAGTAGTGGGAGCTCCAGAGTGGCAACCGATATCCTCCANTACAACATAGGGAGAATCACATTTGATTTCATGGGAGAGTATGTCATCCATGGGATAGGGTGCAAATAAATAAGGAAATATACTTTGTTGGATGTAGAATTATAGATTTTAAGGTGACAGATTAAACCCCCAATTTGGTTCAGTTGATTTGAAACTAATGCGAGATTGTTAGCCTTCAGGAGAGGGAGTAGTGCGAGCTCTGATGAGGAAGTCGGTATCCTCCCAGCCTAACCACAAAATTAGGGACCAAACTCTGGATTAGTCAATGTTTTTTATAGCACTCAGAAGAGGGAAAAAAATAAGATTGCCCATATTTTGCACAAAACAGTTTTTATTTATATTTTCAAATGATTTCAATTTCTTCACAAACCATATACTCATTGTAAAGGGAAATGATACTTTCTTAAATTTAAACTTTTCGTCATAACAAAAATTTAATTTAATTTTCGCAATTTTATTTTTGAAAGTTTAGTTTAATTTCTGTCATCTTGTATCTGCATTTTAATTAGAATTCACCAGAGTAGTCAAATTTCAAACTTCGCACTTAACTTTTATTATTATTTTTTTTTTATTTATTAAATAATTTCCATAATTTACTTTAGGATTTTACAACTTCTTGTGGAATTGATATCTAGGACTCCATTAGAGTCTTTTATTATTTGAATGATATGTATACTTGCGTTGATATTTAAGAGAGATTTGATAGTTTAAAAAGAATTTTAAAGGATAAATTATATTTATAAAAAGTGTTTTGTTATGATTATATTACATATTTATTATAAATCTGCCTGCATCGAGTTTTTTGCACAGTTAAATGGTGTATAAATATTCCATATACAAATCTTCTTGTCATAGTACATAGTCATCAACAATTCCGTAGTTACACACACATGATATATATATATATATATATATATATATATAGGTATTCTAAATTTATATAAATTTTTATATTTAGCTCATTTAGTATTAGATACTTATGGCAAGTGATGCTGGTGCACGATAATGAAGGTGGAATTGATTCTACGTATAGTAAGGGATGGGGGTGACCTGCATTGCTCGACAAGGGTGGCCATAACATGCAATGTTTATTTAGTGTCTAGGGACAGCGATGGTGTTGGAGTAGGAGGTATTTGAGACGGAGTTCTCGCTAGCTATAGCGATTAGTGGTGATTAGTGTTTGCTGTCAGAATTGTATGAAGTGATTTTATTTTGAGAAATATACCTAAAATCTTTACAAATACTTTAAAAAAATTTCATTTCAAGGAAAATGTAAATTAACTTATTTTAAAAATTAAATTAAATTATCAAGAACATAAAACCAAATAGGCATGATAAAACGGCATCTATTAAACTTTTTGGGTACTTGATCGACTTTAATTAGAAATATATATGCATCATTTATACCAAACATCAAATCTAAGTTCTTAATCAATAAATCGAAGTAGCTTAAATTTTTTTAATTTTTATTTTATTATATTTTATTTTAAAATAAATATGTTTGACAAGTTCATTAGTTAGAAATACCTAAAAATTATTATCTTCAAAAAAAAATTATTTATTTTTAGAAACAAAAAATAAAACCAGTAAAAGAAACATATNATAAATCAAAGTAACTTAAATTTTTTTTATTTTTTTATTTTATTATACTTTATTTTAAAATAAAAATGTTTGACAAGTTCATTTAAGTTAGAAATACCTAAAAATTATTATCTTCAAAAAGAAAAATTATTTATTTTTAGAAACAAAAAATAAAACCAGTAAAAGCACACTTAATAAACATATTATTAAAAATAAAATTTGTTAACCATTTCGGCAAATTTTAAATTTAGCCTTAAGTTTTGGAAAACATAAAAATGAAATCAGTTGATACTCCAACAACACTTTATAGTTATCAACCATAATTTCAAGAACCAAAAAAAAAAAAAAATGAAAAAAAAAATTACTTCACATTCTTAAATATTTTTGGTAATCCATTCAATGTAAAAACGTTGATGTATCAGTGAAGCATGAAATGACGCCCTTATAACTAAATATNATAAAATTTCTTAACCATTTCGGCAAATTTTAAATTTAGCCTTAAGTTTTGGAAAACATAAAAATGAAATCAGTTGATACTCCAACAACACTTTATAGTTATCAACCATAATTTCAAGAACCAAAAAAAAATGAAAAAAAAAATTTACTTCTTCACATTCTTAAATATTTTTGGTGATCCATTCAATGTAAAAACGTTGATGTATCAGTGAAGCATGAAATGACGCCCTTCTAACTAAATAGNTAAGACTAGTCAATAGGAAAGTCCTATAGCTAGACCTAGGCTACTAAAGAAATTTCTAGACCTCAACTAAAAATGAGGTCAACATGGTGTCTATGCTTTCTAATGGTTAATAATAGAACAATTACTTATTGTAGTAGTTTTAAATGTGTTAGACTATGGTTTGATGTTGTCATTCGCCTTGAATTGTAATGTTATTATGTGTTCGTAATATGTTTGGTCCCAATGTTAACTCTTTTTTATATATTATCATGTGGTAATGTTGTTGTTTATTTCAGCAATGGCGCTACCAGTATGGAACATAGAGAGTGTTGCAAAAAAATTGTTGTCTCGACTATTTGTTTGCTTACCAAGTACTACAATTCATATATCGCTAAGACTCCATGTATGACATCGTCTTTCACGGGTGATAAATGGATAGCGGAAATGCTTCAGAATAATCCAAAATGATTTCATAACATGTTTCATATAAGTCAAGTGATCTTTATTGATTTTTTAAGTGTGCTCATGGTTCCTCGAGAGTGACTTCACGGGAAGTATTGGCAATAACCTTATATATATTGTCACATAATCTGTTTATAAGAGCAGGCTATGAGAGATTTCAACATGCAACCAAAACAATAAGTAGGAAT
This sequence comes from Phalaenopsis hybrid cultivar, assembly GCA_002079205.1. Classification (NCBI taxonomy): domain Eukaryota; kingdom Viridiplantae; phylum Streptophyta; class Magnoliopsida; order Asparagales; family Orchidaceae; genus Phalaenopsis; species Phalaenopsis hybrid cultivar. Next base: position 366,612 of record JXCR01142850.1, on the reverse strand, counting down.
GCTTTAGCACGCATGTCTTTCGAAATAATCAAGCCTGAAGATACAACCTGTCAAAATATCTCAATTCAAATCTTATGTGATTCTTGGTACATGTCATACTTCAAGGTAAGTTCCACAATTTTTCATTTATTAGCGAGATGTAAATTCTGAAATCTAATCCAACGTATTTACATAAATAGGATTGTATTGGTGCAATTGATAGTACACATATTGACACGCGTGTGTCAAATGCTGAAAAGATAGCATACATTAAATGGTGCGGTTCACCAACACAAAATATAATGACGGCGTACAACTTTAATATGGGTTTTACATTCGGTATGGCTAGGTGGGAGAAAAACACTTGTGATAGTCATACACTTTCTAATTTACCACCCGATCTCGTGTGCACAATTTTCCACTCCCATCTCAAGACCAGTTGATAGTCCAGTAGGTTCTTTCAATGAATTTGAGTGAAGTTAGCTAATTGCGAAAACAACTCTTAAATGAAAATATTATTTAGTAGATGTCGGTTATCCATTAAAATGAGATTTTTTTAAATTATTTCTAAACACAAAATACCACATATCAGACTTTGAAAGGGGAAGTCAAGTTGTACGAGGAAGGAATGAGATGTTCAACAACGTCACTCATCACTAAAGGGTGTCATTGAGAGGGCCTTTGGTGTTTGAAAAAAAAAAAAGGTAATTCGTCGTGGTATGCCAACATGTCCTTTCGACAAACAAGTTCAAATTGTTGTCGCAACAATAACCCTCCACAATTACATTCGTCGTCATCATTAACAATTTGATATTGATTGCGCAAGTGTTAACGGAAATGAATTAGTACCACCTAAAGCATATGAATATTGAATGGGTCGAACAAGTAACGACAACAAACGGGTAGTCAGTCAAACCGTAGGTGATGATGAAGGTGCCGAAGAGATGGCAAAATTATGTAAAGTAATCAAAGATTCTTTAGTTAATGATTGATGTTTTATGTTGTAATTCAATCTCGCTGTAGGAAATGTTTTGCTATTTTTAATTGATTGTGCCTATGGTGGAATGCACAAACCAATTTGTTTCCATTCCTTCATAATTTCAATGCCTTCGTGTTTTTCTATGCATTTTTTGTACCATTTGTTTTTGAGGAAAATATTTTGCACTTGACTATTCATGGTTTTAAAGTGGCCATTATTCTTTTTTCTAAAGTTGAATATCAAACTTGGGTGTTAGATATGTAAATGCATAAGAATAGTCTGGTTTTTGTTCGGATAAGAATTGTGTGGCATTTCAGTGGTTTTGGTTCTTATTTAGATAAATTTGATCGATTCATGATGTAGGATCGCTTGAGGAAGAAGGAATGCTACATTTGCTAAAAAAATCACAAACACCAAATCAAACATTTGGGAGTATTCAAATTTCTACAGCTTTTAATTCCTACAGCTTTAGTAAATATAAGCATGTATTTAATATCATTTGAAAGTATAGTTCAACAACCAAAACCTGTAGGAAGGTGGTTTAACCATATGAGTTTGCAAATAAATTTTCTTGTCATTATTGATGACATGGTTGAAAATGTGAGGACAGAAATCTGAATTAAAATTCTTAAGAAGTAGAAATTAGTTATCTTCCTGACAGTTTTCTAATTTTACAGTTTTTTTAAAATTTGTAGTTGTGAAACATCATACAAGACGTCGAACAGTTGCATTGAGAATTGTAAATGCATAAGAATCGTGTGCTTTTGATTCGGATAAGAACTGTGTAAATGCATAAGAATTGTGTGGCAAGCTCTAGCATAATGATGTTGTGTCTTTATCGATCTTTTGCATTTGTATATTTTTCAATGGTGATGGTGTGGCATGTCCAAGCTTTTGCATTTACATAGTTTTCAATGGTGATGTTGTGACACATTTCATTGTTTTTAAAAGTGATGAATAAATTGGGACATTTTGTTTTTTCTATTAGTGAATGCTTTAATTTTTTAGTGAATGCGGCATTTCCAAGCTTTACTGGAGTGGGTAGATATGTCAGTTTTTATATCCATCTGAACGGTCATGTTGCGGCACCTTTAATTATGGACATGAAGTATTATGTTATGTGTGAACCAATTGAGAACAGCAGATTATTTGAATACCTTTTTTGTTATAATACTATTACTGTGGGCTTCACTCAATATACTGTTAACATTGCTTGATTAATAAGCCATTGCCTGTCCAAATTAAATTCCTCGTGGATGATCAACGATTNGACGAGAGAATGAAAGAGAAGACAATGAGCTAATTATTAAAACTTAATTTTTGACTTCTCGAAGGTTATCTCCGGTTATTAAAGTTCGTCACCCACCATCAGAGTTTTTCGCCAGCCACCAAACGTCGCAGTCAACCACACCAGTAATAGCTACAACTAATTACAACATTTATACCAAACAACTATAATTTTTGTAGCTAACTATTGCTATTGCACTCACCAAATGCTATACTTGTAGCGCAATTATAATTGTTTGAACCGCTCATTTGATATACTCACCCTAGTGAAACNAATTGGACCAAGGTATAGTTGGACAAAATGAAATTGGGAATATTTTGGATTTATTGGGATTTTTTAGGAATTACGAATTGGGAACTACGTAAACCCAACTACGAAAAAGTATTAATCTACTAACCTTAGTCCTAGCCTGAAAAGTTTGATAAGCAACTTCAATTAGATATTTATCCTAAAGTTAGATTAAGCAAGTCTATCCTAGAAAGCTAAGGAAAGTTTGTGAGAAATTCAAGTTTCAAGAAGTTTCCCTCATATAACTGATCTAATGGTATAATTGACAAGCGCTTAAAATTTAGTGTCAAACGGAAGTTTGTCTATTCCTTATCCCCTTCTAGTGGTTCAAGGAAATTTTGACTATCAAGAGTGTAGTTCCTTAAATCCCTTGATCGTCTTAAATAAATGACATCTCCCTTAACATAAGCATAATCTAAAAGACAATATTCATATTCCAAAAATTCTATGTAGTTAAACTCTTTCTTTCCAATATGTATTGTTCATAAACGATATCAACATTCATATTGACCAAGTAGGAAGTAATTGAAGCAATTCAGTTAGCTCAACACTATTATGACAATTTACATGTGAATCACATAAAAAGCTTCAACTATATCTTTCCGTCATTCAATTTAAAGGGAGAAATAAAGGATCTACTCACTCTTCATTATAAAAATCTCCACTAAAATTTTGAATTAAACATAGAAATCATACACAAAGTTTTTCACAAAAATTCGAATAATATTCAAACCAAAGTGTACTTATCTCATTTTGTTACAAAGCCAGACGGATGAAAAGAAAAACAAGCAGTTAATATACTTTTAATCCTCTCAAACATCTCCTTTCTCCACACAAGAACTCCTTGTGAGGCCTCTTTGGTCTTCCTCCTTAATGTCTCATGCTTCAAAATAATAAAAAAAATGAGGAAAATGCCCCTCCATTTGTCTGCATTGCTTAAATACTTTCTACCAGCAAACTGATGCTTATAACTGCTAAAATTATCAAATTTTACATTCTAGCACCTACTCACCCATTGTGGCGGCGGGGTGTCATTTTCATCCTAGTGCATCGGTGTCAGTGTCACTACTACCAGACACTACTCGATGGCACCTTGGCTCTCCAATTTTACTGTTGGATTTCCATGCGGTCGGTAAAATGGCCCAAATTATTCACCTTCTGGCATCTAGATGCCCATATTGGTGTGGGGGTGCCCAATCTCTAGTGCCTACGCACCACCTTCACGACGCCAATTTTCTAGGCTCTCAATTATTAGATCATCTCTAAAAACTTAACATGAAGTAAGTAGTAGGTGCTATGAAAGTATACATGTAAAGTAATATGTGGCTTAAGAATCCGTGTATCAATCCCACGAGGAAAGGTTTAACAATTATTCATGTAAAAAAAATTTTAATATACTAATATTGTCAACCTAGTTGGTTGTGATTGAAAAAAGATCTAAGTCCTAAAATCCTAAAATAAGCATGAAAGGATTGTAGATAGTAGAAAATAGAAAAGCGAAGAACTTCTTGAATGTTCTTCAAGAGTCATGCCTTTGTGATTTAGGGACTGTGGTGGATTGTGTCGTCATAAATGTTTTCCTACGTGATAGTTGTTAATCAAGGATAGAAAGTTCTCCTTATGCCGATTGAAATTGAGTTAGAATCCTCAGATTCATATGCAATTTTAGAAGAGTCTATACCTTCAGATTCAATTCAAGAATTGGAGGAGATAACATAAGTAAATTTAAGTGAAAAATATTTACCTTTAAGGATGGATCCAAAGAATAAAGCAAAACAAGTAGCTGCTCAAGAAAAATCAATTATACCAATAGAAGAAGCACCTGTTCGATAAGAAACTAGAGAACTGAATAATATAGTAGACTACGATGTACTAACCCATCTTAGAAAGTTATTTGCTAAGTTGAGCATTTACAATGCTCTGATCATGTCATAGAAAATGAGGGAGACACTAGTCAAAGTGTTGCTTGATCTAGAAATTTGTTTAGCTCAGCTCGCTAGTACTTTCTTAGATGAGGTTTGTTCATTAAAGGAATAGTCAAAACTAACTATCACAGTTGAAGACCTTTTTCTTGGTGCTGCTAATCATAATTGTCTTCTGTATATCTCAGTCAATATGAATAAATTCATGTTATCCGAAGTATTAGTGGACCTAGGAGCATCCAATAATATAATGAATTTACCAACATTAGGATGCTCATAGGTTAAGAACTGATAAGATGATGTTAGGAGGCTTTAATAAAAAATGAGAGAGAGTTCTTGGATCAATTATGCTATTGCTGAAGATCGGCGATTTAGTAATAACTACAAAATTTCATATCATTGATTATGAGACTTTGTTTAACATCTTTCTAGGTCGACCATAGAATCATGAGCATAGGATGGCTCCTTCATTTTTAAACCAATGCATAAAATACTATTATGAAGGAAAACAATTATATATAAAAGGGGATTTACAACCATTCTCAATACATGAAATTGGTCTTCATGAGGATGTCACTGACTACACTCCCTAGAAGAAGACAAATTTATTCAAAGATGTTATCTCAAATAAATTAAAGAGTTCAAAAATTTTGCAATATCGAGACCATCTAGTTCCAGTTCAACAATATCCCACCGCTCCTTTAAAATGAGATTGTGAAAATTCTTCCATAACTCACATCTGAGGTCAAGTTCGCGGACAAGTTCGAGGAAGAAATTATAAGGTTCTTGAATGAAAGAGTCCAATTATCAGCATTGACTTGGAGGACAATTTCAAGGAAGAAAAAAATAAAAAATAATACAATGATGATAAATTAAATGAAACCTCCGTTTGAGATCTCCTTGGAAGATGAAGAGAAATGTGAATATAAGTCAATGTATGATAGAATTAACCACTATGTGCAAATCGTGGGCCTAACCCTGATCCATCTTCATAAGGTTGGGGTTTATTGGTCAAGGAAGTGCATGGTGTACCATGGTTCTTTTTTTCTTCTAGTTATGAGACTAATGTAAAGCTATAAGAAGATATTTCTTCTAAATTAATCGAATTGCCTATTGGATGGTATTCTCTATGTGCTCAAAAACTTTTTCAACATGATGATGTGCCTAAAAAATGGTAAAAATACCAATCACACCACTTTAAAGAATTTTGGAACAATAATAATCGAGCTTTTAACTTAAAGAAAGGTATTGGATTAGGCACAGTAGAGCTGGTTGATGATAAGAAATTTTGTTTGGTTGTTATTGATGATCTGAATGAGGGTTTTTTTAGAAGATTCAGATAATTTTGAAGATTCTTCAATAAAAGTCACTCCATCTAAGTTTGAAGAAAAGATTAAATCAAAAATTAAAGAACTAAAAAAGATTAATCTAGGAACTAAAAAAGAGCCCATACCAACTTTTATTAGTTCTCTACTCAATGATGGAGAATCTATGGATATGATTAAATTATTCAAAAAAAAATTTATTAAAATTATGAGGAGATGCCTAAACTAGCTTTAGAAGTTTCAGTTCATAAGTTGAGATTAGATAAAACTGCAATTCCGGTCAAACAAGCTGCTAGAAAAATGTGTCTTGAAATTTAACAAGTTATAATTTAAGTTAATAAACTAGTAGACGCTTATTTTGTTTGTGAAGAGCAATATCTAACATGGTTAGTCGGTTAAAAAGAAGAACACCAAAATCCAGGTTTGTGTCGACTTCATGGATTTGAATAAAGCATGCCTAAAGAATGGATTTCCATTACCAATTTCAGAATTAATGGTGGACATTGTGTCCACTCATGTAAATTTCTCTTTTATGGATGGTTCATCTAGATATAATCAAATTATAATGGCACAAAAAAATGAAAATGTCATGACTTTCAGAACACCGATTGGGAAATATTGCTACTCAGTAATGCCTTTTGGACTAAAGGTGGTGCATCTTACTAGCTAACAATGACAAGACTTTTCGATAAACTCATTCACAATTAGGTTGAATGCTATGTGAATGATTTATTCATTAAAATAAAAAAGAAAGATGACCATTTTTATGATTTGAAATTTATTTTGAAAGGTTACGATAATTTAATCTTAAAATGAATCTCTTAAAGTGTGCCTCCGGTGTCACCTCTGAAAAAGTTTTAACATTTGTTGTCTGTCATTGTGGAATTGAAATTGATCCTCAAAAAATTAAAAATTTTTTAGAAATGCCGCTCTCTAAGAAATTAAAGCAATTATGATCTTTTCAAGTGAAACTGCAATATCTAAGGAGCTTTATTTATAAATCTATTTGGTAGGTGTCAACCTTTTTTTGTGTTGATCAAGAAATTTGCCAAGTTTACTTGGGATGATAAATGTCAACACACTTCCAAATTATTAAATAATACTTAATGACACCTCTAGTACTAGCATCCTCAATCTCGGGTAGACCATTAATATTGTATTACATAGCTTTATATGATTCCCTAAGAGCCCTGTTAGCTAAGGTCAATGATGAGGGCAAGGAAAATGCTTTTTATTATTTAATTCATTATCTAATTGCAGTGGAGGTGAAGTATCCTCTTATTGAGAGACATTGTCTAGTTTTTGTTTTTGCTGCTCAAAAACTTAGACACTACTTGCCTTCTCAAAAGGTCAACCTTATCTCAAAGTTTAATTGGTTACAATATTTGATGACTCGACTGATACTTTTGATAGATAAACAAGGTGGTTGATGATATTATTGCAATTTGATATAACTTTCATATCTCTTGGCTCCGTAAAAGGACAAATATTGGGAGATTTACTTTTGGTGCACCTGTTACGCGTTGAGTCCCCTCTCAATGATAACTTATTAGATGAGCAGATAATGAATCTAGAATACCCCAATGCCTAATGTTGGAAGATCTACTTTGATAGAGCCTCGTCGACATGAATAAATAAGGAATCACAAATGATAGAGCTTGGTAAGGCAGGAATTGGACTAATTTTCATTGCACTTAAGTAAGGAATGTTAAGGTATTCTTATCATTTAAAAGAGTCGTGTATAAATAATGAAACAGAATATGAGGCTTTGATAATTGGATTACAATTGACAATATTAATGGGCATAATTGATATTAATATCTTCGAAAACTCACAATTGATTATCCAGCAAGTTGTCGGACGATACAAAATTTTGAAGCCCAAATTGGAATAATATTTCCTTTATACTATTAAGTTATTAGAGAAGATTTCTAATGTGACATTATACAAAATTATGAGAGGAGAGAATGCTCTTGTAGATGCACTAGCCAAGCTCACCAAAGAATTTGCATGTCCGGAGAAAGACATTTTTGATATAACAATACAAAGACATCAAGTTCCTATCTCAAATTGACAGGGATACTCTGCATAAATTGGGAAAGGATGAAACATTAGTAGCAGATATTGAGGCTACAAAAGATTGACATCAACCATTTATAGAATATTTACAAATAGAAAAGTCTCCAGATGATAAGTTAGTAGTTAAGGAAAAGAGCATTGTCATATGCTTGGTAGATAATGTTTTGTATAGAAGATATTTCAATCAGATGTGGTTGAGATGTCTGAAAAAAGATCAGAAACTCTGGAAATTGTTAAAGAAGTGCATGTAAGACTCTGCAGTTCTCATCATTACATCCCTTATCTAATTGGCCATGTATGTATTATTCACTTTTGTGGCTTTTTAAAATGACTAGGGTGTTAGAGGCTTGCCGAACTTAGACTAAATTATAAGTACTTTGTGAGGTGATTTGATTTTATGAATTCTTTTACCTGCTCTCTTTCACTTCATGTCTTCTTTTTAATACTCTTGGTAAGTATAAACCCTACTCTATCTTTCCTATTTGAATATAGTTATATGATCTTAAAATGTTTTATTTTTTTCATGACTTTAATTCTATTGAAATACCTTGTACAATGCAACACATGATTTGTTGATAAGGAGTTCCCAGTCAAGTTGGCTTGACCACCCCTATGAATAGGTAAAACTAGGGTCTTATTATAATTGGATGTTAGATGCATTGAGTTCTATTTATGATATCTCTATCTATCTAAGAATTCCTTCTTTGCCTTATGACACGCCCTTTTAATCCCAGTATTGCCTCTTTGACATACTTTGTAGTCATTTCAAAGGCCATCTTTATTGAGTGATGTTATTTATTAGGTTTCAATGGTTCACCCTGTGCCCAATAGCCTAGTTTATCCTTGGTACTAGGAGATTTCCCCTAATGAAATGATGAAAATCTATTTTATATCCTATCTATAAGCATTATAAAAGCCAGCATAATACCTTTATTGAGAGTTTTCTTAGGTATCTCTAAGGATATAATTGAACATAGGGATTTGTCTCCATGGGAGATCTCTTTGAATATAAAATAAAACAAATTTGATTTTGCTTTGATTTTAATATGAAAACTATTATAAGGCACTTCTTGAATATTTTTTGAGCTGAGCATGGTCATTTTACTTCTGACTAAACAACTTCAACTTATGTTGTAAGGTTTTTTGCATGAGAAGTCTTTGTATCTACCCTTTTTGCTTTTGTTAATATTAACCCAATTTATTTCTCTAATCTTCTCCTTTTGTCTTTACAATAGGGAAGAGATTGTTTTAAAAGTTGAATATAAAAAACCTAACAACAGGAAAACTACAAAAAGGGGTGTAACAATTGCTCCATAGCTTGAATTTTCAATACTAGATCACTCAAAAAGAAGGATCCTCTTATTAATAAATTTCTCAAGCATAACTTAATACCATTAATGAAATGATACCTTAATAATTTTTTATATAAGGAGGTTTTAATTAACAAGTTTGAAAACTCCTCAAGGGCTTTCTAGATGGTCATACTCTCTTAAGGTCATTGCATTTAAGTCTCAAGCTTGAAGATTTTAGCTTTATAACCAAGCACTTAACCTTTAAAATCTCAACTTATAGATGAAGAGCTTTTATTAAACCAGTTATCATAGTAGTTCTTGCAGCACCCCCTCTTGTAGTTTTTCTTATAACATTTTGTCAAAATATTCCTTTGAGAATCAAAATTAGTTTTATCAGTTTCTTTCTTTTCATAAGTTCATCAAATATTTTTTTACTTCCTTTATCTATCTTGACACTTCTAGAAATTCTCTAGCCATCATCTTGCAAGATGGAACCTTAGTGTAATTAAATTTCCATGTTATTATTTAGGATATCATTGTTCAATGCCACGATGTCAAAGGTGTGACATTGTGGCTCAATGTAGATTTCATGTAATGACAAGCCATGTTCAATGGACTCATCATTCCACATGTGTCACCATGGTGCCCATTGAGGTGTGATACAGTGTTAGGCACTGCCATGTAGACCATGATGCCTACGTGTGGTTTGGTAACTTGACAGTGCTAACCACCGCTATGGAATTACATTGTTATATAGTGGTGTCATAGTGTGTAACTTTCTTTAGAGTAGTTTGAGTTCATGTTTTCTGAAGGAAAAATACTTCGGTTTTAAGGCATCTCATTAGAAGAGTAGCATCAAAATAAGCCAAAAATGACTCTAATGAAGGACCCCCTATTATGGCATTGTGTTAATATAACATTTGTGCTTATTGTCAATGAGAATTCACCAAAAGATCACACTGAGAGTGCTTGTTAGCAATTTTTGTTCACTAGAAGATCATGCCTACTGCAGAGGACTTATAAAACGGGTATTGACCCGACCCACAGTTACGCAATTATTAAATTTCAAAGATATGACCAAAAGCTTGACCCAATTTATATTTAGCAGCTATTGTGCAAAATTAAATAATTTATAAAGATGATAAAAAGGATTACACATTAGAGGTACTACGCAGATGTACGTATCATTTCAAGTAATATAAGATTTTTTTTTAAAGAAGTCCAGTATCGATCCCACGGGAAAAAGGCTAATTTTTTTATAAAATTAACTTTAATAAAACTTAATATTAACTGTAAAAAAACTTATATAGGGAATGATCACAAGTTTTCTTAGAAATATCTAATCCTATAATATTAAAGGCATGCTAGTATGCAAAGCAAATGTAAATGTAAGTGCAAGACTATTTAAAAAGGTTTTTAAAGTGCAAAGTTACCTCTACTCCAAACAAATAATGTATGAAGAGTTCAAATTTGTATAAAAACATTCTTCCTCTTGTAATGAGTTTATAATTAGTGTAGGAAAATAATTCATAATATAACTGAGGTATTAAGCCAAATAAGAGCAGTTCTATTCTTTACCCTCAACCAAGTGTATAAAAAACAAAGTCTAATCCAGAGTTTGGTCTCTAAACATGTGGTTAGGTTGGGAAGATACTAGCTATCACTCTAAAGTTTCCACTTCCTCTCACCCGAGGGCTAACATCTCACTTTAGTTTCCAAACATCTGGACTAAATTTGGGATTTTATTTTGTCACCCTAAAATCTTCAATTCTACACCCATTAAAACTTATTTCCCTATTTAATTTCACTTATCCTCAAGGACTACGTTCTCATCCATGAGACTAAATGTGTTTCTTACTATATTGGAACATAGCCCATAAAAAAGAGTCACTACATTTTACAACAAATTTTAACAAATCAATTAGCCAGATTGACAAGTAAATGAAGCATAGAGTTTGAATCATCACAATTTATGGAATTTTAAAAGCACTTCTACTAAACTACATTCTTACACAAAAGTATTCCTCATTGCAGAGAGAAAGACAAAGAAAGCTACTTAGATCTCATGGGGAAGAAACAAAAATACATGGATTTATAGATAAATAAAAGTTTGCAAGATAAGATAAAGTAAAACAAACAAAGTACACTACTTATCTTAAACTCTTTCCTAAATAATCCTTCAAGTTCCTTTGAATCACTCACTCTCCTTACAATTCACCCTAAACTTACTTGGAATATGTAGTGAAGAAGATATCTCTCACTTCTCCTCTTCTCCTTCAAATTTGCAGCAAGCCTTCAAGACTTTCTCCTCTCTAGGATCCACATTTCTACAATAGACTCCCTTTTCTTCCTCCCAAAAGTTTCTCCTTTGAATGTCTATAAGTCTATTTAAATAGATCTCTTAAAATCATCAAGAGTCTATCGAAAAACCTCTTCAAAATTCATCCAAATTCAATGCATATTCTAGATAACCGTTGTTAGCGCCTAAGCGTCGGATTATGGTGCCTAGGCATCGTGATCTCTGTTGTCTGGCATCTAGGAGCCATATTCTTGTGCCTAAGCGATAAATCAACATTAGCCTTTTTGCTTCATTTGACACCAATTTTCTCCATTTTTGCTCAATTTGCTCCATTTACTCCAGTTATGTACCTACAACCAAAAACATCAATAATATCTTTCATTAAAGTGCAATATCATTATAAATAGACATTAAATGTACAAATAAAAGCAACATATGTTAGGCATGTCAAAATCCCCCAAACTTAATTGTTACTTGTCCTCATGTAACTTATTTCTTCTGAAAAATATGTTAACATATTTTAATATGTAGTAGTGAGTTTCATTAAGGACCTCTAAAGTTTTGTCTTGTAAATTTGGTAGTCATGACTTTAGGAAAATCTTAATAATTTTGGTTAGACATAAGGCATAAGAAAAGGAATATATAATCCTATTACAATATGGATCTATGATGACATAATTACTCATTCACAAAAAGATTGGATACTACGCCATAAACTTGATAAAATAATACTAAGAGAAGGAATCGTTGTATATAACATTACATATCAAATTGCTTATGCATATAGTAATCAACGTAACACTATATCATTTAAGACACAAAAAAATCCCATAANAGGAAAATCCTATGGCTAGACCTAAGCTACTAAAGAAGTTTCTAGACCTCAACCAAAAGTGAGGTCAACAGACACCAAAAACTTGATCCCAAACTTGATCCCAAGCAAAGTAAGATTTCAATTATATTTTGTAGGGATTCTATGCAAGTATACATATTATTATCAAGTAATATAGGGCTTTCTAATCAAGCCTTAAATATCGATCCCACGAAGATCAAGGTTAATCACGTCGGTTTTCAAGAGAAGTTCTAGACTAGAATAATATGCCCTAGCTTGGAAGGTCGGTAGAGGTTTGAATTTAATTATATCATACAATTATCACTACAATTCTACTTCTACTCCTAAACTAAAATACTTAGTGATAATCAGAAAGTGGGGTTTAATATATTAAAAGTACAATTCCTCATGCAATGAAATTAGTGACATGTGTAAAAATAAAACAAGTTGTGAGAGAGATTGTGACAAATAGGAGCAATTCTCTTCTTTGCCCTTACTAGAGATGCTATAGAGAACATTGGTTAATTTAAAGTTTGAATAGTTCTTGGACGGGCTAAGCAGGGAAGATACTAGCTCTCACTTTAGAGTTCCCTCTTATCCCTCTACCTGAAGGCTAACATCTCGCATCAAAACCTAAAACAATAGACTAAATTTGGGGGCTTTAGTCTGTCACTCTAAAGTCCTCTAATTCTACACCCATTATAGATTATTTCGTTATTTATTTGCACTCAACCATATGGACTTCATACTCATCCATACAATCTCATGTGATTATACCACAGTTGATTGAGACAACTCCATCCCACATCTTACATATTCTCACAACAGATTTTAACATGCAAGTTGATCAAGTTTACAGTAAATGAAGAAAAAAGTAAAATCATCACAATATATTCTCACTCTACATAATTCTATATCATACACATGCATACTAATTCATTACAAGAGGGAAGAGTAACGAAAACTACTCACTACACATGGAGAAACAACAAGAACTTTTCATTGAATAAAGCTTTGAAAACATACAAACAAAGTACTAGATTCAAATCAAAATAAAATAAAAATACTTATCCCTGATGGAAATTAAACTCTCCTTGTATAGCAAAAGCAATCTCCTTACAATCCTCTCCAAGAGCAAAGTGAAAAGAAAAAAAGAAATCTCTCACTCTCTCTCTTCCTCTCTCACCTTGTCGCCCGACTTGGGGCTCACACCCAAGCCTTCTTCCTCTTCTCTAAGTCTTCTTCTCCTCTTTTGTTTAATTTAAGAGTCCAAGAGTTCTTTTAAAAGTATTTCCAAGCCTTATTTATAATTTCCCAAAAGATTCTTAAATGTCTCTTCAAAACTGTCCATATTCATTGAATCTTCGAAATGGTGCCTGAATTGCATCTTCAAAACTCCTTATAACCGCCCCAAATCCTTCTCAAAATTTTATTTTATCATTTACTATGAATTCCCCAAGAGACACATGAAGCACCGCTTCAAAAATTGTCCAAATCCGACGTATATTCTAGAAGATATGTTGAAAACCGTCTTTGGCGCCCAAGCGCCAATTTTTGGGTGCTTAGGCGCCCCCTTCTCTGTTTGGTGGCGCTTAAGCACCCTATGGCTCTTAAGCGACGTGCATAGGCACTTAAGTGTCCGGTTTAGGTCCCCATGGCTCCGGTGTGCTTCGATTTGACCTGATTTGCTCCGGTTTGCTTTGTTTTGCTCCATTTTTGTTCCTTTTGCTCCAGTCACGCCAAATTCTTCAATTTGATGTACCTACAACAAAAAACACAAGAAAATATACCTTTAAAGTGCAATATCATTATAAAATAAAGCATAAAAATAGTACATTTGTAGGCATATCAAAATCTCCCAAACTTAAACATTACTTGTTCTTAAGTAATACTACGTTTTTAAAATAATTTATGTAGATTAGAGTTGATGGGTCATCCTTTAGAATTGCTAAAATTTTATTCTAAAAATGTGATAGTTCAAATTAGAAGAAATTCCAGTGAATCAGACTAGCCCAAGGTCTAAAATATTTATCATCAAATTTGGGAATTTGTTTTCCTATTTAATTCATAAATATATGCAGATTTTTCAAACTTAAGAATTTATGAACTTTACTTTCTAGACTTAAGAACTCTCTTAAAAATAATTTTTACTAATATAAGTATAAATGGGAAGCTTAGGATTGTTTTATGTTATTTACTCTAGAAAAAATCAAGTGAAACAAATTTTTGATCAAAATCTCTCATCAAGCTTCTCCTCACTTTTTTTTTTTCCTTTTTTTTCATCTTTTTCTCATTTTTTTAAGGATCTTTTTTATCCATTATTTTTTTCTCTTTTTTTTTATGTGAGTATTACTATATCTAAAGAAGTCCTTAAATAATTTTGAATTTCACCATCCTCCTATAAAGTTAAAACTTATTATTTTCCTTCACTTAAACAGATGTAATTTTTAAAATACTTTTTTAAAAAGCCTTAAATCTTTGAAAATAAAAATTCTAAGAATCCTTAGTTTTTCAAAAGTACAATTTTTTCTTACTAAAGATAGTTATTCATTTTCTCAAGTTCACTAAATATCCTTAACTCTAGGTTCACACTTTTCACTAAAAATATCAACTAAGTTTTCTTACTCCATTTCTATACTTAAAATTCTAACATCCTTAAGATGACTCCACATAACGATAATCATTAGAAATAAATTACAAATTTATTTATAGTACTTTTGAAAACAATTGATGTTTAAATTTGAAACATTTTTCTTTTTCCCTTAAATTTAAGCTCAAACATGTGTAACAATGAAGTACAAAAATATGTGGTAGAGAAATATCACTTTTACAATTTACTACATATTCTACGAAAATATCAACAAATAACACATGGTAGAATATTGCATGAGAAAGTAAATCTAGCCTAAACATGCTTGACTTAACACTATAAAGGAATTTTAAATAGTATAAGAGGTACAAACTGAAGATTAAATAGGAACACATTTTAAACTTTATAAAAGAATTGATAGATGCTAACAAGTTTAAAATATTGAGACAAGTTTTGTCATCTACAATGACTCTTTCAACATGACTCACAAATATAGACACACAAACTCTAATACATAGACTCACAGATTCATAAACAAACAACAACTGAGGTTAATTTGATCTCTCTTTTACTGACATTTCCCTTCTTTACTTTCAATTTCTAAATGAAGAAACTACACTAATAACGTGGGTGTATTATAAAATGTTATATCGTTATCAACCATGAACTAGAATTCCCTCATGTGTTGCCAATTTCAGGGTTACTCTAAGTTTAAGGTATACACAATCTGGTAAATAAGAATAGTGCAGTTCATCCAGATGTTGTTCGCAAAGTAAGTTCATGACCTAAATCAGTGAAAGCAAAGTCACATAAAGGAAGTAATATAGTTTACATGGAGTGGTCCTAGTCCAAACTCTACATGCTTTGAGGTAATGTATAGCTCCGGTTGAGAACTAAGACGTAAAAGACTCATCAATCTACTACTACCAGAAATCATGTACAAATCTAGTCATGACGAAGGAATTACCTCACAACATTAATCCAATCAACTCTTACACATCAAACATGGATCAAAGTCTAACTTCTCACTATTATCCAATCCAACATAACAATAATCACACTAAACAAATAACAAAGATAACCATGTATTGCCTCCCACGAAGCGCTTAATCTAAAATCAACGACCTGATGTATCCAGTGTTTACTCTGGTTGCCCTAACATCAGAATCTCATTCATTTTGTTTGTATACCAAGGAATATGCCATTCAATAATTTTGAATAACTCTTTCTTAAGAGTTCTTTTACTGATTTCATCATTCAATTCAGGTTCTTCTTGTAATTGAGTTGAATATGAAGATATAAAGACTGATCATGTAGATGAATTCCCTAAATATGTAGGCTTTATAATTGTGTGCGGTACATTCATCTTAAGTTTATGAGATTTTTCAACTTATGGAATTAAAAGTTTACTATTTTTGGTAACGTCTATCATTTCACACCTCTCCTGAACATGCATACATTCTTTTTTAAACAACTATTTCAACTCATCGTGAAAGTCTATTTTGATCTCATATGTTAACTTACTCTCAGAACTTTCTTGAAAATGGTTTTTACTTAGATAATCAATTTCATCTATCCAAAATCAATCATCATTTTTTCTCTCAGCTAGATATTTCATAGTCTTCAACACATCAAAAGTGACTTCCTGGTCATTCATATTCATAGTCAACTCTTTTTTTTACACATCTATCATTGCTTATCCAGTAACAAGAAAAGTTCTTCCCAAAACAATTGGATTTTATTTATCTTCCTCCATATCTAATACAATAAAGTCCACAGGAAAGATAAATTTATCCACTTTAACAAGCATGTATTCTATAACCCCTTTTGGATAAATGATATATCGATCAGTTAACTGAAGGGTTATAGTAGTGGGAGAAATATTTGTTAAACCTAACCTTCTAAATATTGATAGAGACATCACATTAATGCTCAATCCTAAATCACATAAAGCTTTTCCACATAATATTTCTCCAATTAGACAAGGAATTGTTAAGCTACAAGGATCTTTAAGTTTCTTAGGAAGCTTTTTCTGAAGTATAGCATTGCACTCCTAACTTAGTGCAATTGTCTCGTAATCCCCAAATTTCCTTTTCTTGTTTAATATCTCCTTAAAAAAAATTGCATAACTTGACATTTGTTCCTAAGCTTCAGCGAAAGGAATATTTATCATTAACTTCTTAAGTACTTTCATAAACTTTGAAAATTGTTTATCCACCTCATACTGTCTAAGTCTTTGAGAAAATGGAGGTGGTGGTCTTTCTAATTTGATTTTTAGTTGGAGATATTAAATTTTCTAGATTGTTAGAAGCATGTTCCTTAGGTCTTTTAGTTTCCTTTGTTTCTCTCACAACTTTCTTTTTCTAACCACATCCTTTATCTCTCTTCCACTTCTTACTTGGACAACATCTATTTGTTCATCATTGTTCTCTTTAAGGTTGATCTCAATGTTGCTAGGAGGTGTTCCTTGCGGTCTACTATTAAGTGAATTAGTAATTTGTCCTAGTTGATTCTCTATGTTTTTAATTGTAGCATTTTAACCTTGTAACTGGTTTGCCATTTGCAATACTACTTCTTCTATAGACATCTTATTATCCTAAAATTGTTGATCATTGTTAAAATCCAGTGGATATGAAGTTCTATAGTTTGTGTTCCCCTGATTATTCCAACTTCCATTAAGATTTGCATGATTATTTTCCCATTGTTGGTTTCCACCCCCCCAGTAGTATGATAACAATTAAAATTAGAATGGTTCTTCCATCCTGGGTTGTAAAAGTTAGAATATGGTTTTTTTATGGTATTTAAGGTCTCATATGATAAGTTAGAATCAATCATATGTCCTAATGAACTTTCCTCACTCGTTGGAGTAAATTGAGGTTAATTCATTCCTAATTGGTCCAACTTCCTTGATATTGCAGCAATCTTAGATGCTAGAGTTTCAATCGCATCTGTATCATGAAAACTGGCTACTCTTTTAGGATTTACCCTTGCAGAGGGCTATTGAAATTCATTTGTAGCCATTTCTTCAATTAACGCATATGCTTCATCAAATGATTTCGAAATTAATGATCCACTAGTGACATCGTCAATTATAAACCTAAGGGATCCTACTAACCTATTGTAAAAAGTTTGAATGATTAATTAATGGGGTAGAGCATGGTGTGGAGTTTCTTAAATCTTTCTCAGGCTTTGTATATTGATTCTTCTTCATACTGGCAAAATGAGATAATATCATTTCTAAGTTTAGTAGTCCTTGAAGGTGGAAAATACTTAGCTAGGAATTTCTGAGTTAACTCCTCCCAATTTTTAATAGAGCCAGGTACTAATGAGTATAACCACATTTTAGCCTTATCCCTTTGTGAGAAAGGAAAAAGCCTTAGTCTAACAACATTGTCTTAAAAGCCATTATAACGAAATATAGTACAAAGTTCTAAAAAACTTGATAAGTGTAAATAGGGATCCTCTGAAGGAGTTCCCCCAAACTGGTTGTTCTGCACCAGTTGGATAATCGTTGGACTTTGTTCAAATGAGTTAGCTTCTATAACATGGGTTTGTATACTTGAGTGAATTTCATCTATCGTATAATCCCTCAATGATTTATGGTGATTTTCCATATTATTATTTTGAATGTTTTCCATTTTCATTTCTAGTTTTTCAAGTTCTTCACGTTTTTTTATTTTTTTCTTTTTTTTCTAACTCAGGATTATAAGACACAGTTCTTACAGATCTTTTACTTCGCATATGCCACAGTATAAACAATACATTAACAAATAAATAAATAAAACAAATAATATATTCAACACAACAAAATATTTTCACAAACACCTTGTTTTTCACACAAACAATTTTTTTTCACAACACTTTTTCATACAAACGACACTTTTCACACAAAATTAGTTTTTACGACACTACAATTTTCCAAGTCTAAGCCTAATTACCTTAACTAAAATTTTCCTAAAAGTTAAGATCAATCGTTGCGATCCCCAACAACGGTGCCAAAAACTTGATCCCGATATTTTTTATATGTAAGGATTTATGAAATTGACACCACTACTTGAAGATTTTAATCCATAGTAATGACACCAAAAACTTGATCCCAAACTTGATTTCAAGCAAAGTAAGATTTCAATTATATTTTGTAGGAATTTTATGCAAGTATCCGTATCGTTATCATGTAATATGAGACTTTCTAATTAAACCCCGAATATTGATCTCACGAAGAACGAGGTTAATCACGCCGGCTTTCAAGGGAAGTTCTAGTCTAGAACAATACGCCATAGCTTGGAAGGTCGATAAAGGTTTGGTTTTGATTATATCCTACAATTATCACTATAATTCTTCTTCTACTCCTAAACTAAAATACTTAGTGAAAATTAGAAGGTGGGGTTTAATATATTAAAAGTACCCTTCCTCATGCAATAAAATTAGTGACATGCGTAAAAGTAAAACAAGTTGTGAGAAAGATTGTGACAAATAAGAGCAATTATATTCTTTAAACTTACTAGAGATGCTATAAAGAACATTAGTTAATCTAAAGTTTGAATAGTTCTGAAGACGGGCTAGGCAGGGAAGATACTAGCTCTCACTCTAGATTTCCCTCTTATCCTTCCACCTGGAGGCTAACATCTCACATCAAAACCTAAAATAATAGATTAAATTAGGGGGCTTTAGCCTGTCACTCTAAAGTCCTCTGATTCTACACCCATTAAAGATTATTTTTCTATTTATTTGCACTCAACTATTTGGACTACATACTCATCCATACAATCTCATGTGATTCTACCACAATTGATTGAGACAACAGCATCCCAGATCTTACATGTTCTTACAACAGAATTTAACATGAAAGTTGAGATGAAGTTTACATGTAAATGAAGAACAAAGTAAAATCATCACAATATATTCTCACTCTACACAATTCTATATCGTACACATGCATATTAATTCATTACAAGAGGGAAGAGTATAGAAAACTACTCACTATATATGGATAAACAATAAGAACTTTTCATTGAATAAAACTTTGAAAACATACAAATAAAGTACTATATTCAAATCAAAATAAAATGAAAATACTTATCCCTGATGGAAATCAAACTCTCCTTGTATAGCGAACGTAATCTCCTTACAATCCTCTCCAAGAACAAAGTGAAAAGAGAAGAAAAAATCTCTCACACTCTCTCTTTCTCTCTCAGCTTGTCGCTCCACTTGGGGCTCACTCCCAAGCCTTCTTCCTCTTCTCCAAGTCTTCTTCTCCTCTTGTAATTAATTTAAGAGTCCAAGAGTTCTTTTAAAAGCATTTCCAAGCCTTATTTATAACTTCTCAAAAGATTCTTAAGTGTCTCTTCAAAAGTGTTCATATTCATTGAATCTTTGAAATGGTGCCTGAAGTGCCTTTTCAAAACTCCTTATTACCACCCTAAATCCTTCTAGAAAGTCCATTTTATCATTCACAATGAATTCCCTAAGAGACACATGAAGCACCGCTTTAACAATCGTCTAAATCTAACGTATATCCTAGAAGACATGTTGAAAACTGTCTTTGGTGCCTAAGCACTGATTTTTGGGCGCTTAAGTGCCCCCTTCTCTATCTAGTGGCGCTTAAGCGCAGGGCACAAACACTTAAGTGTCTGGTTTAGGTTCCCATGGCTCCGGTGTGACCCGATTTGCTCTGGTTTGCTCCGTTTTGGTCCATTTTTGTTCCTTTTGCTCCAATCACTCCAAATTCTTCAATTTGATGTGCCTAAAACAAAAAAAAAAACAAGAAAATATACCTTTAAAGTGCAATATCATTATAAAATAAAGCATGAAAAATAGTAAATTTTTACATGTATTTAGGATTGATTTTAAAGTTTGATAGGGTAGGGGGGCCTCGGGAGGCTAAGGATCCATTTGAGTTGACCCCTCCCCTAAGGTGAAATTTGTGGTCAAGGTAACTCATAGGATTCAGGGGAGGTTCCTAGGGTTTTATAATTGGTTTAGATGACTTACGACATGTCTTGGCCCATGCGGTCAATTTAGCTCTTTTACATGGCCAGAACACTAAACCAGCCCAACCAATGGGTTGGGGACTTGGGCTTACTCCAGTGGAATCTTAAAGGATAAAATCCTCATTTAGGATCATAAGCAGGGTGAGTAGGGTGAGCCCTCACAAAAGTGAGGTCAACAGTTTGATGTTCCATTTAGCTTCAATAAAATGTTTTTTTTTCAATTATGATTTACTAACATGGTTGCTTAACAATGCTAAGCAAAGAAATATCAGATGAAATGATTCCGACAAAAAATAGAGAAAGACAAAACATGAGATTGAAGAATGATGTTTTTCATATAGATAGGGTATTCACATATCAATGTTATTTTGGCTCAACATAAACATACATGCACATTTGCCAAAATAGGGCTATTATTGGGCATATAAAGTCATATTTTCCCAGCAGCAACAATATTTATGTGTGCTTGTGTTTAAAATAATTAGTTAATTTTATTTTTAAATTCCTCTTTCTCAAAATTTAAATATTTCTTTTAACTTTATTAAGGCATAAGAAATTATGTCACTACACTCAATATATTTAAAATATAATTTAATTTACATATCTTTTATCATTTTAATTATTACATTTATTCATTCATATAAATAGTTATATTGAAAATTTTCATTCTAATTATTTTCAGANAATAAATAAAATATATATATATAATTTAAAAAAACACTACAAGAATTTAATTTATTTCTGATGGTTTAATATCGTTTGAAATTATTTAAAAATCATTGGAATTGTTATCGCCTATGGTTTAACTACGGTCTATTTGACGTAGCAAAAATGGTAATTTATTAACCAATGGATTTAGCCTCAATTTTTTAAACTGATGGTTTTCGATGTATATAAACCCGTAGTTGTTGGTGTAAATAAATAGCATTTTTATGACATCGTTGTCCGTTAGTAATATAATCGACGCCTTTTGACGTTGAAGAAGTGTAGCTCCTTAATCAGAAGAGTGACGCACTTCCGTCGGAAAAGTGTGGCAGGACAATTAGTTGAGCGTCGATAATTACCGACGACTGCAACACCTTAGAAAGACGTCGCTTATTCGATAGTACGTCGAACGATTGTCGAAACTCATCTAGCCGATAAAAAAGTTGTCGGTTAGTCATCAAAAACCTATGGCATCAAATAAATAAATAAATCATCTTTTTCAACACCACAATTTACATACATGCAATCTTAAAACTACAATTTCCACACAGCACAGTGTACTAATCGAAGAAGTTATTAAACTAATATCACACGATTAATTAACACAGAAATAAAAAACAAACAATTGCATTAAACCAATTGAAATGAACAATTGTCCATAAATAAAATATTGTTTGTTCAAATAAATTATTTTACATAAACAAACAAGAAAAAAATAACTCTCTGCTCATCCTTCTCTGTCCTCTCATCATCATCATCATCCTGAGCTGGATATTTTGATCTCTGTAGTGCATNTTATTTTACATAAACAAACAAGAAAAAAATAACTCTCTGCTCATCCTTCTCTGTCCTCTCATCATCATCATCCTGAGCTGGATATTTTGATCTCTGTAGTGCACGACACAATATCACATCAAACAATGTCTTCATATACAACTTCATCTCTGATCTTAGGGTGACTAGTTGCGTGGAGACCTGAGCAGCAGCCTCGGCGTCAACTTGCCTACAAGCTTCACCTCCAGTGCAGTAGAAGTCGATGCATCAAATGAGCTAGAGGGACGAGCATCATGGGCCTGCTCTTGAGACTAACCTGGAGATCATGCCCATCTTCTTGCTGTCAACATCCTCCCGCCATTGATCGTAATTAGAAGTATCTTGAGCTGTGGTCGAACCACCACTCAATTGTTGGGATCGGCTCTCCTTTAGCTTCTGGAAGGTCTCCTACACAAAAATATGCTTAATGGAAGTTAGAGACTAAATAAACTTTGATAGTTATTTGAATTGTATACTAATTAATCTTATGAATTACCTGGGTCACTGGGATCTGATGTCCACCCAGGACTGATCTCACTTTCGCCTTGTGTAACTCCGCAGTGGATGGCTAGAGTTTGCCAGTATAATGAAACAATTAGCATAAATTTAATGTAAAAGCAGATTCTATGCAGAAAATAAGTCTTATCAGCCTCCTCTTATACTCTGTATGTGGGAGTGCCCCACTAGTGTGTTTTGAGACCCCCATGCCTCCACGGTCTGAGCGACGATTTTGCATGGCCACATCTCTCTTCTTCTGGTAATTGAAAGAGTTCATACTTTAAGTAGGGCAGCGAACACATCCTCAACGAGCCATAAAGGGCGTTGGCTTGCTTTCCATATATCACCGAACTAGTCGAGAAGACAGTCGCTCGCCTTCTGCTCAAAGTTCCTCTAGATGGTCCTCCTCACGGGGCCAAGATCACTATTTTTGTAATTTAAATTAGAAAATTCTAGATTGATAAATATAAATACATAATTGAAGATTACTATATTTTCTGTATACCTCAAAATCTTGAAATCACATGTCCTGAACTGTCGCCGGGATCTTCCTTTAGAATAAGTATGGGTGATCGTACTTGCCCCGAATAATGTTTCTGATGGAATGGATGGCTCGTGTGGGGGGAGAAAATCTACAAATAACATATGATTAGTTTTCTATTAAATTTAAAAACATAAAGCAGTAATGTCAGTATCTAAAAAAAGTTGTGTTCCTCACAGTCTGGTGATAACAGTTGCTTGTGCTGCACGAACTAGACGACACATCAATAGTAGTTGTTGGTGACAGTTTTGGTGTGCTAGTCATGACTGATGGCTAGTGGTGGTGCTGGTGTGATATTTGTGACTGGTGGCAGTGCTGGAGTGATGGGAATCGGGGTGGAGGCCTGTTGGGGCGAGTCGAGGGCTAGGCTCGCCTTCGCAGTACTGTGTCCATAGCCTTGTTAGCTAGCATGCTTTTGTTTCCTATAACGCCCTAGTGTACCACATCCCGAAATAAGGGGAACAATAGGGGGGAGATTGCTCCTCCCTCCAGGAGCCATATGCAAGAAAGAAAGTAAAATTAATTAGTCAAAGTAAACAGAGATCATCATTAGACTACTGAAGCTGAAAATACAAAAAAGATGCAGTAAACAGATAGAGAAATTGTAAAGTTCATGCCATCTACAAACTAATGAAACTAAAAACATAAAAGTATGCAGTAAACATAAGAGAAAGCTGTAAAGTGCAAGCTAAAAGCTACTAAAACTGAAAACACAAAATTACGCAGTTGGATTAACTTTCACATCATATTTAACCTACTCAGATGAGTAACTAGAGGATGTAATTATAATTTCTTCATTCAAAGCATAACAAACTCATACTAATTGATACAAATTTCTTCTTGTCACCACTAGCATCCTCTAAATTGAGCTCTTCATGAATTGTATCGAGTGGAATGTATAAATATATCATTCTATTTCTTGCTGAGCAGGTTTAATTGTATTATGAATATTGCTAGTCACTATAGGTTTAGCCATTATGACTACTGCCCATTCAACTTTATCTCTTATTCTATGGGGATATAGAAGATAATATATCTGACTTGCTTGGCTTGCTAAAATGAACAGACTAAATTTAACAAATCTTATGTTCACTTTTAATTCTATGATATTATACGGTTGGTTTATCCTTAGTCCACTATTAGGAACATGATCGAACCAATTAGTGTTGAACAAGAATACCCTCCCACCAATCGAGTCAGTATAAGATAGTTCAACAACTTCTTTGAGAATCCCATAGTAATCTTTCACATCGTCTGATTTATTATTTGCGTTAACATAAGCAATATAATTATAAGTCATTTTACCTTTTGGCTATGATCTCATATGAAACTTGTAGCCATTCAAATTGTAAATTTACCAAATTTTCATGATGTGGTTGGGTCCCCAAGAAAGATCTATCAAGCCCAAAACCGTTACTCTATATTCCGACCATGAATCTAGTAATTCATAAAAAAAAACTCATGTGTCAATGAAGATACCTAAGAATACATGTATGAGATGAGTAACAATTTGTTAAACTCTAACATGCATTGTAAACCATTGGGGGAAATTATTCTCTATCTTATGACTTGTGATATTGTCTTCAATTGAATTTAATGCATCTACGAATAAATTGTTCCCATATTGATAAATTTATGAATGAGCTCATCATAATATTTCCACTCTAAAGGGTGAAAAACTTCTAAAAAAGTTCTTACTCAATAAAGGGTTGAACTTCGTCACGATTGAGAAGAACATAAAGGGTCATTCCTCGAACCTCCTAATAGCTTAGGTAACATGTTGTGCACCCCTCTAATACTTCACCAGACTGCTGAAAAATAGAAAGTGTTGAGGAGGAACCAAACCCAATGACTCTGTCATGGAATCTTCTTGCCTGAAATAGTAAGAGCAGAATGTGGTGGTATCTTACAGTAAATATGCCTCATATATTGAAACTACACGTCGTGCTTTATTCTTCACAATTTCAATTTATTTAAAAATCTATAAATAACTCATTATTTAATACAATTTGACAATATTATTTATGATGTAGTAACTACATAATGTGCATGTGTTACTATGTACCTCTTAAATGGATGAATCCAACAATANTAACTAGAGGATGTAATTATAATTTCTTCATTCAAAGCATAACAAACTCATACTAATTGATACAAATTTCTTTTTGTCACCACTAGCATCCTTTAAATTGAACTCTTCATGGATTGTATCGAGTGGAATGTATAAATATATCATTCTATTTCTTGCTGAGAAGGTTTAATTGTATTATGAATATTGCTAGTCACTATAGGTTTAGCCACTATGACTACTGCCCACTCAACTTTATCTCTTATTCTATGGGGATATAGAAGATAATATATCTGACTTGCTTGGCTTGCTAAAATGAACAGACTAAATTTAACAAATCTTATGTTCACTTTTAATTCTATGATATTATACGGTTGGTTTATCCTTAGTCCACTATTAGGAACATGATCGAACTAATTAGTGTTGAACAGGAATACCCTCCCACCAATCGAGTCAGTATATGATAGTTCAACAACTTCTTTGAGAATCCCATAGTAATCTTTCACATCGTCTGATTTATTATTTGCGTTAACATAAGCAATATAATTATAAGTCATTTTACCTTTTGGCTATGATCTCATATGAAACTTGTAGCCATTCAAATTGTAAATTTACCAAATTTTCATGATGTGGTTGGGTCCCCAAGAAAGATCTATCAAGCCCAAAACCGTTACTCTATATTCCGACCATGAATCTAGTAATTCATAAAAAAACTCATGTGTCAATGAAGATACCTAAGAATACATGTATGAGATGAGTAACAATTTGTTAAACTCTAACATGCATTGTAAACCATTGGGGGAAATTATTCTCTATCTTATGACTTGTGATATTATCTTCAATTGAATTTAATGCATCTACGAATAAATTGTTCCCATATTGATAAATTTATGAATTAGCTCATCATAATATTTCCACTCTAAAGGGTGAAAAACTACTAAAAAAGTTCTTACTCAATAAAGGGTTGAACTTTGTCACGATTGAGAAGAACATAAAGGGTCACTCCTCGAACCTCCTAATAGCTTAGGTAACATGTTGTGCACCCCTCTAATACTTCACTAGACTGCTGAAAAATAGAAAGTGTTGAGGAGGCACCAAACCCAATGACTCTTTCATGGAATCTTCTTGCCTGAAATAGTAAGAGCAGAATGTGGTGGTATCTTACAGTAAATATGCCTCATATATTGAAACTACACGTCATGCTTTATTCTTCACAATTTCAATTTATTTAAAAATCTATAAATAACTCATTATTTAACACAATTTGACAATATTATTTATGATGTAGTAACTACATAATGTGCATGTGTTCCTCTTAAATGGATGCATCCAACAATGTTGTCATGGACCTCCAACTAATGTATCGTGTGGTAGATGTACTGGCAGATGCTCTATGGAGTTGAAGAACATTTGTAGGAATATTCTTTCTATCTTGCATAATATTATTATGTGTCTGCTTCTAACTGTTGTATGCCAAAAAATTTCAAATGAGGTGCACATATTTAGAATTTAGGGTAGATGGACCTTGCCCTCTTCAACTACTATTGGTTGTTAAGCTTCATGTAGAGGTTGAAGAATCTTATTATGGGATTCCTTCATTCTCTACATGCGGACTTTGGGGGGCAAACAAGAGATATTTTCACCAGCAGGCTTATGTTTTTCCTTGAAATACATATCAAAGACTTGATGTCGCGCACTTCAAGATTGAGCTCTGAAATAATGGTTGTTAGAGCGAGAAGCTTTTGTATTGCATTTGTTAGCCATCGAAGAAATGTAGAATTCTTTCACCACAACATTGTTTCCAACAAACCGTGCCAAACTGTTGCGTGCCAGAAAATTCATAATAAAAAAGTAATAATTTAATGTCTCAGTATTGTATGAAATCTAGCACACGTACAGATAATAAAAGAAGTTGGTAGGAGTCAACAAAAATTTTTGTGGAAAACTTGAAAAGAGGAAATACCACTGGGCCTAGCCCAGTCAAAATGATTCATTATGAGTTTGTAAGTACAAAAATAAACCTTTATCCAAGAACTGAAAAAGGGCTCCAAAATTACACCAAATACAATATTTATCTATTTATAATGTACAGAAAGATTTGAGGTATTATGAATACAACACTCAAGAGTAGTTACCACCAGAAGTTATCATTAGATCCTTAATATAGTGCAGTTCGGGTACATTGTTGCACGGTATTTTGAACTCTTAGTTACTTCTTATATGGGAGGCTTCGTAGCTCAACAGTATGCTTCATTACTTCGTAATGTGTGTCGTTGCGCCATGGGGAAAGTGCTACATTTCTCTTTAGGGTACTACATTACTCTGCAAAGTTCACAAATGGCGGCGAGTAGAGGGCAATCGACAAGCAGTGGTCGATGGTGGTCGACAGGTATAGAGACCAAAAGTTATCATTAGCTCAGTCAAGAACAACACTGGAATTATGCTCATTTTCCTCCTATCCCCTCCAAGTGAAGAAAGATGGTTTATTTAGACTCTGAAGGAAAGACAACTCTATATGTTGGCCAGTAACCACCGTAACTACCAGATTGAACGACCAACATTGATTCCTCTTAATCATAAGAAAATATTTAATCATTTGATGGCCTTAATGACCTTAAAATCAAGTAATCAAGAGCACATTCGATTCCTCTTGTTGAGTCACTTGATTTGACTCAAGTGCGTCAAATTTGGAGTTTATTTGACCTTCAATTAACCACTTAGAGCCTGTAAAAGTGATTTAATTGTTTGATTCGGGCTTCATTTGACTCATAATGGATTAATATTAATATCATTGGGTTTGTCTCATCTAGCAAGTCAGCTTGACCGTAAATTTGTTGAAATCAGAGTTTTGCTTTATCTTTAATTTGTGTTTGATTTTTTTTTTTTTTGCTAAAAAAATGTCTCAAAATCTGTGCCAAATGCCAGACAACAAAATTTGATGCTGACGCGTCATGACAAAAAAGTAAAATAAATATTATTATAACATGATAAATTAATTATAATAATGATTGAACAAAAATGACAAATTTATTTACTTATTAAATATAATTTTTAAATTCCATAAACGTGTCTCTCAGTGAAACCATTTAAATCGTCATTCTAAAATAATCAGATTTTAACTTTTATATTAACGAATTTATTTTCTCACAACAATTAAACTAAAAACCTTAAATATTTATTTATTTGTTTTAGAAGCGGAATATTTATTCAAAACAGGCAACTTATATCCATCACTATCGTTCTATTAGTTTAGCGCATGATATCTAGCGCTGTCAAAACGGCTCGTTGTTCGTGAACAACTTGTGTTCGGCTCGTTCGTTAAGTTAACGAGCCGTTAAGTTAACGAGCCAAACACAAGCAACACAAACAAATATTTGTTTGTTCGTGTTCGGCTCGTTTTGGCTCGAATTACTACTAATCAATCATATATTTATCTTTGATAAGTACTATTTTTAAAAATTTTAATTGACTACAAGGCTACAAAGATTTATAATCAATTAAAAGTATTAATTAAGAAAATAGAATAAAAATTATTAAATTAGATTCAAATGATGTTTTAAATCTTGTCACAATTATTAACATCTTATGACTACGTGATTAGGGTTGTCAAAACGACTCTTTGTTCGTGAACGACTAGTGTTCGGCTCGCTAAGCAAACAAGCCGAACACGAATACACTTTTTGAGCTCGAAATATAAATGAGTCGAACACAAACTCATTTTTTGAGCTCAAAATATAAACGAGTCGAGCTCGCTCCTATTCGGCTCATTTACACCCCTAATGATATCTGACCTCATGATCGGCCATTTATGCTAATGTCTGGCAAAGTTATTTTTGGACAGAAACTTTATAATTTTATTCGTCAAAAATAAATTGAGAAGGATTAGGGAATAGAAGAAAGCCATATAATATTTGTTAAATTTGAAAAAAAAAAATAAATAAATTATGCAATATATCATAAATGAAAGCTAATATGAGAAAGATGATATGCTAGTTGTAACTTTTAAATACGTATGTACTTTCCAAAGCTGATTTCGTCTGCTCTAGTCGAATTGGTGAGCTGCTATGTTGAAATCTTTGTCTGGCTGGCTTCATGCTTTGGTTTATGACTTCATGCTTTGGTTGATGTAGTCGTCTTTTGGGCAGGAGACGGCTTGGTTTTGACGGTGGGTTCAATGTAACAATGTCAAGTTCTAATCTATTTTGGGCTTGAAAAAGAGTTGTATATGGTGAGTACAATCTAGCGGGCTTGCTACATTGATATGTTTGTGTCGATTCAATTGACTTAGACTCGGGCTAAGTGATTTTTAATGAACACATTTGGAAATGAATTGAATTTTCCTATATTAACATGAAGTTTCAGAAGTCCGTCAATGATAAATAATTGGCTTGACAATTCTTTGCATTCGAGGGGAGACCAAGCGGCTAGAAATATTAGAGTTAGTTGATGCTAAATGTTTGATATTGGTCACTATCGGGTGTTGGACAATGGTTGATGGAGAATATTCGAAGCTGACGAATGCTGGGTTTCTAGTCTGATTGTTCTCCTGTTATGAAGGATAGAGTGAATTCAAAGAGAGTAAATTGCCCAGACGCATGGAAGAGTATATTTCATTTTGTTATTGTTCACATTGCGTATATAAGTATTTATGGATGGCTTTGCATTTGATTTGTTGTGAGTGATAGTGACCCAACGGTTGATCTTGAAGTGGTTATATTTGGAGGACAGAGATCGTGATCTGCAAAGTGGAGCATTCTCTTTTATGTTGTGAGGAGTGCGGCAGCTCTATTATGAATTCATGAGTGGCATCTATATCATTCTTAAGTTGATGCTCCTAA
The DNA here is from genome assembly GCA_002079205.1 of Phalaenopsis hybrid cultivar. Lineage (NCBI taxonomy): Eukaryota > Viridiplantae > Streptophyta > Magnoliopsida > Asparagales > Orchidaceae > Phalaenopsis > Phalaenopsis hybrid cultivar. The sequence goes on along the minus strand of JXCR01142850.1, from coordinate 336,286 downwards.
GGTGAAGAGTCAACTTGTTTCAAAGATCTTGGACGTGGGGCATGGGCAGTGACTTGGTGAAAATGTTGGCGATCTGATCAGGGGGGAAATGTGATGAACGTTGATGGCTTGATCTTAGGTGCACTTGCATTTGAAGTGAACATCAATTTTGATGTGTTTTATCTTGGCATAGAAGATAGAGTTGTTAGCAAGGGTTAGTGATGCAGCGTTGTCACAATAAAGTGGGGGCGAGTGAGGAAGTTAGTATATGAAATTCTAAGAAAAGTTAGCGTAACCGGATGCTTCAACTTTTGTGATGGAAAGTGCGGTATTCTAGCTCTGTGGAGGATTTTGCAAAATATTTATTTTTCTATGCCTAAGAAGATGAGGGATTTCTGAGAAAAATGCAACAACAAGTTGTTGATTTTTTGTCGTGGGTGTCCTCTGCCCAGTTAGATTTTGAGTAAGCATGGAGGTTGAAGTTGGAGAGGATGATGGGTAAGTCCATGGTTATGGTGCCTTTAATGTATCAAAGCAGTCATTTGAGGTTAGTGAAGTGATGTTGTTGTGGGTTATGAAGGCTTGATAGAGTTTTTTTTTATTTTTTTATTTTTTATTTATTCTGAGTGTGATATCTGGGCGTTATGGTGAGATATTGTTGGCAAACAACCGACAAGGTGTTAGTATAATTGTGGTTCGTGGTAGGGTTGGGGTCTTTAGAGGAAGATTGGAATTTATGAGTTGTCGGTGTTTACATGAATTCATGCCTGCTTTGCTGAGCATATTTTCTATGTATGTGGATTTGTAGAAGTGGATGCCTTTAGTGGTTTTTTGTATGCAGAGACATAGGAAGGTGTCAATGTGTCCAAGGTTTTTGGTTTTGAATGTTTTTCCAAGTTGTATGGTGATGTTTGAGATGGTGGTGGAATCATTCCTGGTGATGAGGATGTCATCGATGTAGATGAGGATGTGGGTTTCAGGATTGGGAGTTGGGAGATAATAATGAAGGGGTCAATTGTGCTTTGTTTCATACTGAGTGTCTCTAGTGTGGTGGAGAGTGTGTTGTACCATTGTGAGGGATTTTTTGAGTCCATAGAGGGCCTTTTTAATGAGATAACTGTGACTGGGAATGGAAGGGTAGTGGAAGTTAGGAGGCTAGCTCATGAGAACTACTTCATTTTGAGTGTCGTGAAGAAATTCATTTTAGATGTTCAGTTGGGTTATTGGCCATTATTTTTGTGTTGCAATGGTTAGAAGAGTACGAATGGTTATGATTTCGGAGATTGGGCTGATTGTTTGTTGTAATTCAGGCCATATTGTTGTTTAAATTCATGTATCTGTGTAGAGTACCATCTTAGTTATATTTGGTCTTGTAGGTTCACTTACATCCTAGAACATGCTAATGAGTTATGGGTGTTTTCTGGCTAGGATCTATTGTGTTGATGGTTGGGGATGGCCAAGGCTGTTGTGCCATATGATGTTGTTAGAGCAAAATGTGTATAAATTTATTTATAGATGAGATTGAGAGTAAATTCAAAGAGCGTAAAGTGCCCAGACACATGAAAGTGTATATTTATTATTCTGTTATTGTTCACTGTGTGTGTACATGTATTTTTAGATGGCTTTACATTTGATTTATTGTGTGTGCAAGTGAACAAAAATTGGTTTGAAGTGGTTATACTTGGACGTCAGAGATCATGATCTATTGAGTAGAGTGTTCTCTTGTTTTACTGTGACGAGTGGGGCTTCTCTGCTATGATATTGGGAGTGACATATATATATGTTAATTGTTGATATTAAATATTGAAAGTTAGTTGATTAGCATAATCAATTTTTTATTGGAATGGAAGATTGACCTATTGGATGCATATGCATCAAAAGTCAACAGTTTATAGAAACTAAACATTAATCATTAGCGGGCATTGAGTAATGTTTGGCAAATAATGTTGGAAGTCAGGTGATGATTGGTTGTTGGCTAGGAGACATTTTGAGATTTAGGAGACAAGCATTGAACATTATTCATTGGTGTGTAAGCTCATTGTGATGATGATTTTTGATATTGGGTGATATTTGACATTGATTATTAGTTAGCAATAAGCGATAGTCAATATGGATATAAATTGATAACATAAGTTAATTGATGATTAATGTAATGCTAAGGCTTAGTATGGGCATTAGTCAATAAAAGATGTGGATTGATGATTAACAACATATAAAAATGTTTATCGGTGACAAATATTAGATGTTTGATGATGAACAATAGTGGGCAGAGCTTTATAATTATCAACAAATCACCAAATTTTTTGTTGAAATTCCATATTTGTATATGAAGGAATATAATATATTTATATATCTTATTAGGGGCATGTTATGTTACATGATCAGAAACAAATATTGTTGTAGTTTAGATTGAGAACTTCTAGAATAAATTTAAGTATCATTCAAGATTTGATCTCGACAAACTTATTATCAAACTAAATGATTCGACAAGATGAACCCAATGACATAAAAAACAACTAGATCTGAGCTAAATGACCATATATCAAGCGGTGTATATTTTTACTACTTCGGGACATCTATTTGACAGAGGATCAAATGATCTCTAAATTTGACAAATTTATAGGAAAATTGACCTTCAAAATGAGGGGGATCCGAGAAGCCCAAGATCTGCATTTTGAGAATTCCCAAGCTCTACTTATCCACCATCACCAAACCAACATTTCTTGATTGTTGCCATCATCGCTGGACCATCATTGCCCGATTGGTCTAATGCAGCTAAGGTCGGTCAAGCGCCCGTGATGGCTGAACTTAAAAAAAATATGTTAGAAAATTTTTAAAAATAAATAGGACTATTATGAAATTAAAATTGNAGGTCGGTCAAGCGCCCGTGATGGCTGAACTTAAAAAAAATATGTTAGAAAATTTTTAAAAATAAATAGGACAATTAGGAAATTAAAATTGTATAAATATGGAAAAAATATTCCTTCCTTTCTTGGGCCTGACAGCTTGGATGTCGCATTTAAGTGCTTCCGCTTTAAGAAAACACTCCAAGCATAAAAGTTCACTGTCAACAGCTGTACCTACTTTCGGGAAGATTATTTAACTCATAAATGAATTATTTTTTTAAGGAAAAAAAATAAAACTGTAAATCACTCATGATATTCCATCAAATTTTAATTATTACAATCTTAAAAAATTATACATTATTTTTTCATGAAAATTACACCATATGTGTGTGTGTGTAAGGAAAAGCCACAAACTATTATACGAGCTTCCAAACATCTTTAATGTGCCTAACAATTTGAGTACTACCTCCATAAGACCAATCANTCATAAATGAATTATTTTTTTAAGGAAAAAAAATAAAACTGTAAATCACTCATGATATTCCATCAAATTTTATTTATTACAATCTTAAAAAATTATACATTATTTTTTCATGAAAATTACACCATGTGTGTGTGTGTAAGGAAAAGCCACAAACTATTGTACGAGCCTCCAAGTATCTCTAATGTGCCTAACAATTTGAGTACTACCTCCATAAGACCAACTGTGCTAGAGGAGATTCGAACCTCCGATCTGATGGGTCTTATACCGTAGATGCTAACCAACAGTTTGGGTACGTGGCATATATATATATATATATAAACACATCTCGAGATTTAGAGCCCGATGAGAGAGCAAAAAGAAGAAATAGGGAATAAGTCAAGAATTTAATGTAGTGAGAAACAGAGAGAAATTGTTTTATTTGTTATTTTGCCTCCTATTTATAGGATCATATTTGTACAATTATAGGAAGAATAGAACAGTTATGAAAATCATTCTTAATACAATTGATACTCTAATTAATCGTATAGATTTTGACTGTATCTGTATTATAGTTTGATTTCTAATATTACGNGAGAAATTATTTTATTTGTTATTTTGCCTCCTATTTATAGGATCATATTTGTACAATTATAGGAAGAATAGAGCAGTTATGAAAATCATTCTTAATACAATTGATACTCTAATTAATCGTATAGATTTTGTCCGTATCTGTATTATAGTTTGATTTCTAATATTACAGTAATTAACTAGTTGATCTATGTGAATTCGATCGGGTGAGACAATCGGCTGAGTGACGACCGCGCCTTCCGAAGTAATTGTCGATCGGCTGACGTGGCCCCCATAGTAAAAATGGGTCGGCCGACTAGCTTGTTTCCTAAGGCTCTGCATGCGTCACGTGGTCCATCAATAAAATATCTAGCAATAGTGTCTCGGTTGATTCTGATCACACGATGCTTGTTGGATGATACGACGCTATGATTGTCTGACTGCCATTGAGACCGTTCAATTGCTTTGGGGTTCATGTTGAGTTTAGGTGTATATAATATATAATTTTTCAACAAATAAGCCATAAATACTTGCACGCTTTAGAAGCATCAAATTTTCAGCAGGTGCCCGATTTTCCTGTTCAATTATGGCTTTGCCAGACCCCATGGCTCTTGACTGTCCAGTTCTCCTCCTGACAGCTANCTGAGTGACGACCGCGCCTTCCGAAGTAATTGTCGATCGGCTGACGTGGCCCCCATAGTAAAAATGGGTCGGATGACTAGCTTGTGTTCTAAGGCTCTGCCTGCGTCGCGTGGTCCATCAATAAAATCTCTGGCAATAGCGTATCGATCGATTCTAATCACGCGATGCTTGTTGGATGATATGAAGTCATGATTATCTAGCTGTCATCTAGGACGTTTCATTACTTTGAGATTCATGTTGAGTTTAGGTGTATATAATATATAAATTTTCAACAAATAAGCCATAAATACTTGCACGCTTTAGAAGTATCAATTTTTCAGCAGGTGCCCGATTTTCCTGTTCAATTATGGCTTTGCCAGACCCCATGGCTCTTGACTGTCCAGTTCTCCTCCTGACAGCTAGAAATAAATAAAAAATAAATAGCCACATGGACCTACTTAATGGGTTCATGTTATTGGCTTCACTTTCTCCCCATTAAGTTAGTTTTAGGCAATATGCATATTTTATCATTGGTTGATAAATGTTAAGGACCTATAATTTCATAATCCACTAAATTAATTCATATGAAGTAAAGTATTGATGTTTCCTTGTGAAGNCTGACAGCTAGAAATAAATAAAAAATAAATAGCCACATGGACCTACTTAATGGGTTCATGTTATTGGCTTCATTTTCTCCCCATTAAGTTAGTTTTAGGCAATATGTATATTTTATCATTGGTTGATAAATGTTAAGGATCTATAATTTCATAATCCACTAAATTAATTCATATGAAGTAAAGTATTGATGTTTTATATACATGTAATTATGGTCATTTTGGCTAGTCAAGGAAAAGGGTTATGAGGAAAATAAATTCACTTGGAGCACAAGCCTCATCAAATACTTTGGTATGTCTTAATTTCATCAAATGCTTATTGTTTTCATGAAATGCACACTAAAGGAGGTGATAATATTAAATTCATTAGATATGGCTGAGTGTGCGTGTGTTGTAAAATAATCAACAATGGCGTGATTTCCAATGCTAATTAAGATTATATGTAAAATAATCAACAATTCTTTATGTATAAAGAGTGTGTATGAATTCTAAAGAGACTAAAATCTTACACTATGGGAAAAAGCCAGGTTAGCGTCAGACATTTCCGACGCTAATCGGGTCATTTTTCAATGTTAATTCAGACTAGCGTCGGTTTTTTTATGATGTTGAAACGAGCGTCGCTAATTAATGTTGCGCCGATATTAGCATCGGATTTTAATTTGTGTCCACATTAGCGTCGAAAACAAATGTCGCTTAAAAATGCAATCGAACATGCAAGCGACACTGGCGTAATGAAGCAATAGTGTCAAAAACATCTGACACTGATTAGCGTCGAACAGGGATGACACTAATTAGTGTCAGCCATATATGACGCTATTCACGATCTGGTTTGTTTTACGCTATTGCGTGATTTTAGTGGTGGCTTATATCGTTGGCTGATTGTAGGTTTTAACATCAGAATGTACCGACGCTAATCTGATGCCATAACAAACAATCAACATAATATGATATTATCTGTCATCACAACTCATAAAAAAAAATTTTAAACATACACATAATGATACCAGATCTGATTAAATATAAACAGATTGAAGTGCCTATAATTCACAACACAAAACTGAAAGTTCATGCAACGCATAAATGAAAAAAACATAAAGTCAACTCTTATGCCATGGGAACATCATCAAACACAGAAAAAAAAATCTAATCTTCATCCTCATCATCATCCTGCTTCTCCTCCTCGACTAGACGCATGTGTAGCTTGCTCTGGCGATCAAAACTCTCTGTCAGATATGCTAGGCTACTTGCAACGAGCTGCTAGCCTTTACGCACCTGACAGAGCTCTTCATTCATCATCTTCACACACTTGGCAAGCTCCTCATGCTGAGCTTGTAATGAGCTAGGGCCACCCACAGTTTCTTAAAAACACTCGTCCTCAAATGCTATCCTCTTTGCTCTGATGCCCTACACTCTCCCCTTCTTCTTCTCTGACTCCTACATCCACAACTCATAATTGGACTGTGCAGTGGTAGAATGACTGCCACTACTGACAAACAATGGGTCTTGTTGGTCATCTCCCTCTATATATCCCGGAGCTGCTCGTAATCCTCTTGCATGATAAAATTTAAATAATATTTTACATTTTAAACATTAATTGACATAATAATAGAATTAATTTTTTTAAAAATACAATGACACAACGAGAGTGGTTGGATATTCACTGTTACGTAACCACACGCCGATGTGTAAGGGCGCGCAACTTTGCGGTGGGTGGCTCTCTGTCAAGCTCCTTGGCATGTATACATGATCAGATAAATGTATGAGTCACATAATTACATAAATCTATAAGCTTTTGAATTTTGACATAATCTTACCAGCCTCCGATAGTGCTCTGTGTGGGGGATCAAACCTCAAATGTGGAGTGCAGCCCCTCTGGCTCCCTCCATCGTCTGATTCTGCTGATTTTTTTGTCTCTTGCTTTGGTACTCCGGAGGGGCACATGCTCAGTTAACCCAGAATTCCTCTCCAACCCATGAGGGCCTCTATCGCTTCTTATGTGTCGTCATTAACATATCCCCGAGCATGACACAAAATTTGACGGATCTGCTGGTGGTGTTCCGACAACAATAAAAATGACCTCTACAAATTAGAAAGTATGTAAACTTGATTAACATATAAAAATATAGAAATTAGTATTTTATTTCAAATTTAAATATCATACATTGAACTCCATAAAATATATATCCCGAGTGGCAATCGAGATATGCTTCCATGAGAAATATGACTGATCATATCTGCTCCTGATGATCTCCGTGATCCACGTCACGGGCGGCCTGAAGTGGTAGAACCTGCAAATGATCTATTATGTACATTATAAATTTGAATGAAAAGTTGAAATTACTATACTGTAAAAAAGAAAGTTAAATTATGAGTCACCTTCCGACTCAATATAGACTCTGTCGGTGATGTCAGTCATCTCAAGCATTGGAGTCGAGAGGCCTGACTCATCTGATTAGGATGGAGGGTGGAAATAAGGTGGAGTGGAGGGTGGTGCCTGTGAGGGACCTAATTCAGAAGGAGGGGCAATAAAAGAGATCATTGGAGTGGGTGCACAAGTGACATACCTGCCAGTGGTAATGACAACTTTCTTCAGCCTCTGATACATTTTCCCCAACATCCCCTAAAAGCGGGTTCTCTCGGGAGGCCGAGAACCTACCATCTGCAACATGAAAAGAAAGTTAAAATTAAATAGCAGGAATAGTAGGTATTATAGAACAAAAAAGTAAAAGCAGAATAGTGAAAAATGTCATTTCTACGCATAAAATAAGGAAAATTAAGCAGGAAAACTACAATGTAAGAAGCGAAAGTAGAAACAAAAAGGTGCAAAAACTAATCATGTAAGTATACATAACATTTTTTAATTTGTTTCATTCGATGATCCAGACGGTGAAGAACTTAAAATTTCTTCGTCAATCTCATCATCATTTTCATCCATATCTAAAAAGACTTCTTCATGAATCCTCATAGTATTATTCTCTTGGGGTAACTCCTCATTGATTGAGCTAAGCTGAATACGAAAATTCAATATAGTTGATTCTTGGTGAATAGGATCAATAACATTCTTCATCTCAACAATTTTTCATGGTGTATTCATCAATACAACAACCAAATCAAGTGTCTAAGCTCTTTGATTAGGAACAGAATCAAACCACTCAAAGTTCAACATGTAGACATTGTGTTCAACATAGCCCAAAGATTGCAACCGAACTATTTTATTTAATATGTCATAATAACATATCTTGTTATTTGTGTGTGTGTTTTCTTTAATGCAAACACCATATTATAAGTTTATTTTCCTTTACACTAGGAGCTCATGTGAAATTATTAATCGTTAACTTCAAATATTTTTCATGTATTCACGCTATGATTAGGCCCCAAAGCAAGATCTAATAAGCCTTAGTCTATGATTTTGTGAATTATATCATGGACCTAGTAGAAGTTAAATAACATAATTAGTTTAACTTTATATAGTACAATTACACAACGTACCTGTGAATTTAAATGTTACTTCAGCGTACTTGTAATTTGAATCATTTTGAAAATTCTTCTTCAATTTCTTGCTTACAAGAGAGTCATCCTCTACGTTTAAGCTCTCCATAAATAACCTACAGATATCATTGTGACTTGTATGTCTGAATTAATTGGTAAAANAGATTGAAGTGCCTATAATTCACAACACAAAACTGAAAGTTCATGCAACGCATAAATGAAAAAAACATAAAGCCAGCTCTTATGCCATGGGAACATCATCAAACACAGAAAAAAAAAAATCTAATCTTCATCCTCATGATCATCCTGCTTCTGCTCCTCGACTAGACGCATGTGTAGTTTGCTCTGGCGATCAAAACTCTCTGTCAGATATGCTAGGATACTTGCAACGAGCTGCTAGCCTTCACGCACCTGACAGAGGCAGAATAGTGAAAAATGTCATTTCTACGCATAAAATAAGGAAAATTAAGCAGGAAAACCACAATGTAAGAAGCGAAAGTAGAAACAAAAAGGTGCAAAAACTAATCATGTAAGTATACATAACATTTTTTAATTTGTTTCATTCGATGATCCAGACGGTGAAGAACTTAAAATTTCTTCGTCAATCTCATCATCATTTTCATCCATATCTAAAAAGACTTCTTCATGAATCCCCATAGTATTATTCTCTTGGGGTAACTCCTCATCGACCGAGCTAAGCTGAATACGAAAATTCAATATAGTTGATTCTTGGTGAATAGAATCAATAACATTCTTCATCTCAACAATTTTTCATGGTGTATTCATCAATACAACAACCTAATCAAGTGTCTAAGCTTTTTGATTAGGAACATAATCAAACCACTCAAAGTTCAACATGTAGACATTGTGTTTAACATAGCCCAGAGATTGCAACCGAACTACTTTATTTAATATGTCATAATAACATATCTTGTTATTTGTGTGTGTGTTTTCTTTAATGCAAACGCTATATTATAAGTTTATTTTCCTTTACACCAGGAGCTCAGGTGAAATTATTAATCGTTAGNGCCTATGTTAGAGGCTCAACCACTTGGAAACTTCAAGTAATTTAACCACTCAAAGATTGCTTTTCGTTGATCTGATGTAAGACAATATGTAACTTTGGTCTTTTTTACTTTACCTACATTTGTCTCAAACAGTTATAACCCCCTCATCTTGCAATAATCTTTCAAATTCAGTTATAACCCCCTCATCTTGCAATAATCCTTCAAATTCATTCTCTTTTTGACGTTGTTCTTTATTTTTCCTTTACTATCAAGAGCAATGTTAAATATATTATCAAAAATAATTTTCTTAATATGCATAACATCCAACATATGCTTCATTAGATTGCTTTTCCAATATGAAAGATCCCGAAAAATACTTTGCTTCATCAAATTATGTGTAACGCCATAATTTGGAAGACTACTTGATGCTATGTTTGGCCTCTCAGTGATCTTCATAACTTCACTAACCATCAACAATATATCACTTCTACTAATCCTTGCAGGTAGACTTGATCTTTCAACTATATTTTGAAAATACATCTTTATTCCTCTTGAATGGGTGATCATGTGCTAAGAACCTTCGTCTACAATCATACTAGAAATTTTTTTCTTCCATGTTTCAAAGTGAATGCTTTAGACATGTCCATCCAAAAGGGACATGCCAATTTCTCGGCTATGCTACAACTAGATAACATCCCATAAGTAGGAAAATCACTAATCGTGCACATAATAGTAGCTCTGCGGTAAAAAAATTGTTTTATTGCAATATCTTAATTCAACACTCCGGTTTCCCACAATAATTGTAGCTCATCTATAAGAGGTTGTAAGTACACATCAATTTTACTTTTTATGTTGTGGAGCTGATATGATCAATGTTAGAAATATGAATAGCACAATCATACACATATCATGTTTAAGTTATAAAGCGTGATAATAACTGGTTAACTGGAATAGGGTGTTGCAACTTGACTGTAAGGTGTGAACCCATTTGCACATAAGAAAAACCTGACTTTGCTTTGTTATGCTGCAAAATTCGGATAACTGTGGTCGAAGGGTTTTTAAGCTTCACCAGCTGGGGGATGAGTCATTATATTAGCATTAACAAACTCATTATTATGACATTTCATGTGGGGCATTGTGCATATAGAAGCAAACAGTCATTGGAGCTGTGGAATGATAGGAAAATAAAAGAGACGTTTGTAAGGAATATTCTTCTAGTTTTTAATCTTTCTTACCCTTGGTTTGAACCTATCAGCACTGCATAATTTTCAAAAATAATGTATTATAATTATGTTAATCATTTTCATACACGTCATTCATTTTTCAATGGAACAAATATCTCATAAACAAAAAATGACAATGTTTTAATGCTAGATACTATTTTATCTTCGCTTTAAGACTTCTCTAACTTTGCGACTGCTTATATTACGCTCTTTGCTTTATGACACTCTTTCTTTAAGGAGATAATAAAATAAACTGCAAATAATATTTTGAAGATAATATTATTGATCCTGACTTTCTATATAAATGTAAAATGCATTGTATGCGATTATATGCTTAATTTTCTTAATAGTTATTCTTAATTTACAACAAAGTCAAAAACTTGATTCAAAGCAAAAGCTAGGTAAGTTTTCCACTTATGAGACAAATAAGAATACAATTATAATATTTAAATATGAGATACTACACAAGTATATGTATTGTTATCAAGCAATATAAGACTTTTTGATTAAACCCCGAATATCGAGCCCACTAAGAATTAGCAATATGCACTTTAAAGATCTAGAGAGTTTAGAAATTTTAGATGAAAAAAATCTACTTAGCAAAATATACTTACTTAAACTTAAGATGTTAAAATAAGAATGCAAATTTGATTCTTTTTTTAATTTTTGGTTTATGAAAATAAATTAAGCAACTAATTAACTTAACTAAATATTTGCAAGATGAAAACAATATAAGTAAAATATCTTTTTTCTTATCATGAAGCAGTAATAAGTAGAGAAATTCTGTTGTGAAAGTATTCTAAATGTGTTGTGTCAAATATGAGCAATAATATTCTTTACCCTTACTAACGATGCTATAAAGAACATTGATTAATCTATAGTTTGAATAGTCTTGAAGACCGGTTAGGTAGGGAAGATACTAGCTCTCACACCAGCGTTTNTGTGTTGTGTCAAATATGAGCAATAATATTCTTTACCCTTACTAACGATGCTATAAAGAACATTGATTAATCTATAGTTTGAATAGTCTTGAAGACCGGTTAGGTAGGGAAGATACTAGCTCTCACACCAGTGTTTCCTATTCTCCCTCCACCTGCGGGCTAACATCTCGTATCAAAACCTAAAATTATAAATCAAATTGGGGGTTTTAGCCTGTCACTCTAAAGTCATCTAATTCTACACCATTGAAAAGTTTATTTCCCTATTTATTTGCACTCACCCCATGAACTACATTTTCATCCATGAAATCATTATGTGATTCTAAATCATTTGTTGAATGAGACAATACCATCTCAGATCTTACATGTTCTCACAACATGTATTAACATCTTAATTGGCCAAATAAAGAAATAAATGAAGTGCAAGGTTTCAAATCATCACAACTTCTTCCAACATTGAAGCCTAATACTTCACACAAATTCTTTTCAAAACTTAATCACTTATCATTTTAAGGAAAAAAATACAGAAAACTACTCATAATTCATGGAGAAAACACAACCACACATGAGTTTAAAAGTAGAAATCATGCACAAAAAAAATCTAGATTAAAATCAAGTGTAGTCACAAAGATAAACATTTTTCTCAAATCCTCTCCACCAAATGTCTTAAACTTCCTTTTAATTCTCTTACTTCACTCACAATACAAACTAAACACTCAAAATAAAAAGAAAGTGACCAGCGACGACTTGGATGGATGATGACTGTAAAATCTAATGGGTGGGTGGCCTCTGGTCTTGATGATCCAAGTCTTCTTTAATAAAAATTCAAAAGGTGCATTGGTGTCCCTTCAAAACGTGTCTCCATTCCTCAAAAGCCAATTGGATAAATTTTTGTGTCCATGGGATATTTCCCATGTTTTTACCAAGGGTTGCTTAAAAAACCTCTTAAAAAATTTATCTAAATTCAATGAATCATCAAATAACTACTTCTGGTGCTTAAGCGCGGGGTACCTAACACTTAGGCGCAAGCCTTTGGCTCTTAGGCGTCAGACTTGAGCATTGAGGCGCCCCAGTTCATTTTTGCACATTTCTTCATTTTTGCTCTAAATTTGACGTNTTGAACTTCCTTTTAATTCTCTTACTTCACTCACAATACAAACTAAACACTCAAAATAAAAAGAAAGTGACCGACGACGACTTGGATGGATGATGACTGTAAAATCTAATGGGTGGTTGGCCTCTGGTCTTGATGATCCAAGTCTTCTTTAATAAAAATTCAAAAGGTGCATTGGTGTCCCTTCAAAACGTGTCTCCATTCCTCAAAAGCCAATTGGATAAATTTTCGTGTCCATGGGATATTTCCCACGTTTTTACCAAGGGTTGCTTCAAAAACCTCTTAAAAAATTTATCTAAATTCAATGAATCATCAAATAACTACTTCTGGCGCTTAAGCGCGGGGTACCTAACACTTAGGCGCTTAGGCGTCAGACTTGAGCATTGAGGTGCCCCAGTTCATTTTTGCACATTTCTTCATTTTTGCTCTAAATTTGACCCTTTTTCACTCCTTTTAGCATTTTTCATCCATTTGACTTACCTAAAAGAAAAACACACAAATACCTTTCATTAAAGTGCAATATCTCAAAAATAAGTATAAAAATGTGTATAAAAATAAAATATATTTTAGGTGTAACAGTTATCACCTTAAAATTTCTCTTTTATGCAATATGGAAGACATATGCCTAACATATTGACTTAATGTCTTTTTATTTGTGGTATCATCTTAATTGAACTAGACTCTATGATTGCTGTTTTTTTTGGTCAAAAAGATATGTAAGTTGCATCTAATTAGTTTTAAAGGATGTAGTCAGTATATCAGACTTGTGATGGTTTTGATGTGTGCTGCTTTGCTAGGGTTTGTTGAGTTCATTTCTCTTCTCCCTTTTCCCCTCTCAAATACCCTACGTTTCTCCTCTTTTATTTCTCCCTTTCTTGGTCTCTCCTCTCTTTTTTTGGGGCAAAGATTCTTAGATACTTATGGGTCTGACCACTTTCTCCTCTTCCACCAACTTCTTCTTCTTTTATCCTCAGCCCTGACTCCTTTCTTAATTGAAAGGTTCTTTTTTCAACTCATATTCCTTGTGATGATGAGAAGGTTATTTTCACAAATCAAAAGTTAGATGAAGGTTCCAAATTGTGGATCCTTTCTTTGGTTAGTTATGTTATGGCAAAACAACCATTTCATGGTATCACCTATAAGTTGTGCAAAAAATCT
>JXCR01142850.1:277123-321772 GCA_002079205.1 Phalaenopsis hybrid cultivar | reverse complement strand
GTCTGACACTCTTTTAGTTGGCAAAATTATCAACTTAATAATCTCATTTAGTGTCAACTAAATTGAGTTGTTTGCATTCTCGCTGGATGGATGTTATTCCTTTATGTTATTTTAGGTTTTAGAATCTTTTATCTCAAAACACACTTCCATCTATGTTTCTCTTGGTTATACTCCTCTGAAGTGCAGATTTATGTTAAGAAATTACCAGTGTTACTTTCTAATTGTTTTTCAAATTGTTAAGTCCTCTCAAATCAAAATATCCCTTATTTTTTTTCTTTACAATAGGCTCTTTAATGTTAAATATGCCCTCAAGAGATGGAGATGGTGCTCTTCTACTAGCTTCCAATTCTAATATTAAGGCCCAATAAGAAACTATATTGTCAAAGATGGAGAAGCAACTTTTAAATCAAGTATTACTTGCTAAAAGCTCTTCCATTGAACTTCAACTTTTAAATTCCATCTCTTAAGCACAATTGGATTATAAAAAGAGCAAAATATGTGTAGCTTCTAAATGTGAGAATGATATTAAATAATTTTATCAAAATTTAAAAAACAAAATGAATTCTAACTTCATCAAGGAGTTATTAGTCAATAATAATTATATTTATAGATAGCACGATATTGTCAATGAACCTATTAATTTCTTCTCTAACCTGATTAGTGAGCTTATACATAACTATTTGAATCATTTTGGACTTCTCCCTATTAATAAAGTTCAGCTGTTAATTGTTCTTCTCATTGTGAAAGTATAAAAAAAACCTTCTTCTCTATTTGCTCTGATAAAGACTCTAGGTTCGACAGTTTCACCTCTCAGTTTTTTAAAAGCACTTCGGGTATTATTATCAATATTTAAATTTCTACCATAAATATTTTTTTGTTATTGCAAGGTTATCCTATAGAATTAAGCATTATGATATTATTTTGATCTTCAGAAATTCACTTGCTCGGTCTAATAATGAATCTTGGCTAAATTTTTTTTGTAATACTATTTATAAAGTGACTACTAAGCTTTTGGCTGGTAGTTTTAAACCCTGCTTCCTATTTTTATACATTCTATATAAGCTTCTTTCATTCATGGGCGTGATGTTACTTATAATGTCATTTTAGCTAATAAATTTTTGTTTGAGTTTAATTATAAAGCTCCAAGAGAATTTTTTGCTCCAAAATTAATTGGAACAAAGCTTTTGATAGAGTTAGTCCCTTTTTTTTCTTTATGATAGAATGAAAAAATGGGGGTTCCCCCATAATTTCATTAATTGGAGTAAAGTTTGCACTTCAGAGGTTAATTTGATGTTCTCATTAATAGTGAGATTATAGGATATTTCATATCCTTTATTGGGGAATCTAGGCGTAGACTTGGCTGACTATTATCACCTTACTTATTTACCATTTTTATAGATGCTTTTTCTTCTTTGCTGGATAGTTCAGATGAAAAATTTTTGTTATATCATCTTATATATGCTGGCGACCTATTAGTTTTGGGCAAAGCTAACCACTTCTATTAACTCTCTGTTTAGGTTTACATAATTTTTGTGAGTTCTAATATTTGTGTGAGCAGTCCTAAATTTACATAATTTTGTATGGCTACTATTCTTTGTGTGGGCATTGCTCAATCAACTATCTATTTTTTTGAAGGTGTGGATCCACACATTGAACAACAACTTTACTCTTTAAGCAGTTTTCTTCCAAATCCATTCTACAGATTATCAAGATGTCAATATTAAACCTTCAAAGCTCATTGTCGTTGGCCATCATAAACTTCTTGATAAATTACATGCTTAGCTCTTAGGTTGGAAGCAAAAAAAACATTTTCTTGTTGTTGGTATGTTGCAGCTTATTAAAAATACCAATTGCAATTATCTGCTTTATTGGTTTAGAACGAATAACTTGCCTAAAGGTTTAAGAAAGAAAATGAATTCTATGTTTGATAATTTTTTTCATCATAATGGTAATGTTAATAAACCATACTATATTGTTTGGAGGAGGGTTACTTTATCAAAATCTCAAGATGGCCTTTATATCCTTAGTCTTGATGGCATTAATCTTTTGTGCAAGACTAAAATCAAATAGTGGCATTACAACTCCAATTCTTTACTTTATTATTGGTGCTCTAACCATTATAGTTCTCTTTGGTATATCTCAGGTTACTAAATTTCCTCTTTCTGAAAGGATTTAAAGAAATTGGTTATTAGAATCAAATGCTACTTATCTTGTTCTGTGACTCTTATTAGTCACCTCATATTTTATTCTGGTTCCTATAATATTGTCCACCCTCAATAGAAAATATTTTGCTACAAGTTTTTAATTGATTTCGTTTCTCTTACAATATCAGGCTTAAATATATTATTGTATGAGAGATGGTCTTTCTCCATCCTACTTGCACCTACACCTTGCACTCAACTAATTCATAATATCTCTATTTTGTGGAGCAACGTACATGCTTATAGAAAGACAAAGATTAGTGCTCACACAAATATATTTACTTTTATATTCATAAGAGTATTCCTCTTTTTGGTTGGTGCAATTTTGTCTAGTTTAAGTGACATTAGATTAATTTAGTTTTACATTTATGCAAAACTATTAATGGTAGTTTGAAGACTTGTGATTCCCTCATCATGTTGGGGATCCATGTTAATCCTCACTATGCTTTCTGTCTTTTTGCTTTAGAAACTCACCATCCCCTCTTTTTAAATGCCCTTTTTCTTATTGTATACTTAGGAGTTGCATCCCAAATGACTCTTTCTTCTTCACTAAGGCAATTTCTTACAAATTCTTTCTCATTTTGACTCTTTTAACAATACAATTTCAAAAGGTTATATTTACTTGATGTGCATTCTATTGCTTATCATCGCTAGTTGGAGAGAAATTACAGGAATATCAGAATACTTCCTTCTCTTTTGAGGCTATCATTGAGAGTATACACTAGACTATTACACTTAAATCTAGGAAATGAAATTTAAGCATAATATCATCTATCTCATTAATGATCTATGTGACATTTAATTATATATATATATATTTCTATTCTTGGAGATGGTTGTTTGTTTTACACTTGTTATTCATGTTTCAGCTCAGTACTGGCTCTTTACATGGAGCATGATATTTTTTACAAGCTATGATGATGCACATTAGCCAAAGAGACTCAACCACTTATTTGGATCTTGATTAATTCCCTATCTTGTTCATTTTATTTGATTTTTTTTAGAGGTTCTCTCCTTCATCCATTTTTTTTTTCAAGCTGGTTCTACTAATTGATAAAAACTTATTCCTATATGAATAGATTATCAATCCGATACTTATGTTATGTTATGTTCTTGGATTTCTTCTATCTTCTTGTTCTCTCAGGTGGTGTTTATATTTTATTTTGGTCTTGTTCAATATCTCAATAAATTTGATGCTGCAACTTGTTATGGGAAAGTTTTTTCAGGTTCATATGATTTTTGGATGGAGTACTCGTGAGGATTGATGGGCCCCAAGCTTTTATATTTTGGGGTTTTTCTTATCGTTGTTAACTTTTTTCTTCTCTTTGTTNGGATTGATGGGCCCCAAGCTTTTATATTCTGGGGTTTTTCTTATCGTTGTTAACTTTTTTCTTCTCTTTGTTGTTAAATCATTAGTTCATTTAATGCTTATAATTAAACATTTTTTATTTTGAGATATGCTAGACCATTGCCCTCAATTCTACCCACTCACATCTTCATCTTCATTCATTAAATTCTCACAAAAATATTATAATTCATAGTAAAAGCCCAATTCAATTTTTATTTTCTTCAAATTTCCAATATTGTTATTATATTACATGCAAATATATATGTGTTTATTTGTTCATTTTTNGTTTAAGTGACATTAGATTAATTTAGTTTTACATTTATGCAAAACTATTAATGGTAGTTTGAAGACTTGTGAATCCCTCATCATGTTGGGGATCCATGTTAATCCTCACTATGCTTTCTGTCTTTTTGGTTTAGAAACTCACCATCCCCTCTTTTTAAATGCCCTTTTTCTTATTGTATACTTAGGAGTTGCATCCCAAATGACTTTTTCTTCTTCACTAAGGCAATTTCTTACAAATTCTTTCTCATTATGACTCTTTTAACAATACAATTTTAAAAGGTTATATTTACTTGATGTGCATTCTATTGCTTATCATCGCTAGTTGGAGAGAAATTACAGGAATATCAGAATACTTCCTTCTCTTTTGAGGCTATCATTGAGAGTATACACTAGACTATTACACTTAAATCTAGGAAATGAAATTTAAGCATGAGATCCTCTATCTCATTAATGATCTATGTGACATTTAATTTTATATATATTNCGTACTTGTAATTTGAATCATTTTGAAAATTCTTCTTCAATTTCTTGCTTACAAGAGAGTCATCCTCTACGTGTAGGCTCTCCATAAATAACCTACAGATATCATTGTGACTTGTATGTATGAATTAATTGGTACAGCATTCTATNTATATAATATAAGTTATATAATTAATATAATATATTATTTATATATATTAATATTAGGGATGTACAACTGGCTCGTCGTTCGCGTACAGCTCGTGTTCGGATCGTTCGCTAAGAAACGAACACGAACAGTGACTTCACGAGCAATTTCAAACGCGAGCTTATTTCAAATAAACTAAATTTCAAACGAACCGAACACGAACACAAGCTCTGTTCGTTCGTGTTCGGTTCGTTAACACCCATAGGCATGATATCTGACCTCTTGATCGGCCATTTATGCAAATGTCTAGCAAAGTTATTTTTGGGCAGAAACTTTAAAAAAATAAATAAATTATGCAATATATCATAAATGAAAGCTAATATGAGAAAGAAGATATGCTAGTTGTAACTTTTAAGTACATATTTATGGCTGCCTTAACATTTGATGTGTTGTGAGTGACAGTGAACCAATTGTTGATCTTAGATGCACTTGTATATAAGGTGAACTTCAATTTTGATTTGTTTTATCATCGTATAGAAGATAGAGTTGTTGTCAAGGGCTAGGGCTGAGACGTCGTCACAATAAAGTGGGGTGGGTGAGGGAGTTGGTATATGAAATTTTCAGAAAAGTCAACGTTGCCAGATGCTTCCACAAAATGAACCCAATGACATCGAAAGCAACTAGATCTGAGCTAGATGACCATATATCAAGCAGTGTATATTTGTACTACTTCGGGACATTTATTTGATAGAGGATCAAATGATCTCTAAATTTGACAAATTTATAGGAAAATTGACTCTCAAAATGAGGGGGATCCAAGAAGCCCAAGTTCTGTATTTTGAGAATTCTCAAGCTCTACTTATCCACCATCTCCAAACCAACATTTCCTGTTTGTTGCCATCATGGCTGGACCATCATTGCCCGATTGGTCTAATGCGGTCCGGTAACTAAGGTCGGTCAAGTGCCGGTGATGGCTGAACTTATAAAAATATGTTAGAAAATTTTTAAAAATAAATAGGACAATTATGAAATTAAAATTGTATAAATATGGAAAAAATATTCCTTCCTTTCTTGGGCATGACAGCTTGGATATCGCATTTAAGTGCTTCCGCTTTAAGAAAACACTCCAAGCATAAAAGTTCACTGTCAACAGCTGTACCTACTTTCGGGAAGATTATTTAACTCATAAATGAATTATTTTTTTAAGGAAAAAAAAAAACTGTAAATCACGCATGATATTCCATCAATTTTTAATTATTACAATCTAAAAAAATTATACATTATTTTTCAAGATAATTACACCATGTGTGTTTGCGCGAGGTGTGTCTGTCACACGCTCGCGCACACACACATGGTGTAATTATGAGAGAGAGAAGAAAAAACCACAAACTATTATACGAGTCTCTAAGTATCTCTAATGTGCCTAACAATTTGAGTACCACCTCCATAAGACCAACTGTCCTAGAGGGGATTCGAATCTCCGACCTGATGGGTCTTATACCGTAGATGCCAACCAACATACCTGATGGGTCTTATATATATTCAATCTGAAATTTTCCTTTGTAAACACATCTCGAGATTTAGAGCCCCATGAAAGAGCAAAAAGAGGAAATAGGGAATAAGTCAAGAACTTACTGTAGTGAGAAACAGAGAGAAATTCTTTTATTTGTTTTTTTGTCTCCTATTTATAGGAACATATTTGTACAATTATAGGAAGAATAGAACAGTTATGAAAATTATTCTTAATACAATTGATACTCTAATTAATCGTATAGATTTTGACCATATATGCATTATAGTTTGATTTCTAATATTACGGTTATTAACTAGTCGATCTATTTGAACTCGATCGGGCGAGCTGAGGTGGCCGCCATAGTAAAAATGGGTCGGCCGACTAGCTTGTGTTCTAAGGCTCAGCATGCGTCGTGTGGTCCATCAATAAAATCTCTAGCAATAGTGTGTCAGTCGATTCTGATCACGCGATGCTTGTTGGATGGTATGACGTCATAATTGTCTGACCGTCATCCAGCCGTTCCATTGCTTTGAGATTCATGTTGAGTTTAGGTGTATATAATATATAATTTTTCAACAAATAAGCCATAAATACTTGCACGCTTTAGAAGTATCAAATTTTCAGCAGGTGCCCGATTTTCCTGTTCAATTATGGCTTTGCCAGACCCCATCGCTCTTGGCTGTCCAGTTCTCCTCATGACAGCTAGAAATAAATAAAAAATAAACAGCCACATGGACCTACTTAATGGGTTCATGTTATTGGCTTCACCTTCTCCCCCATTGAGTTAGTTTTAGGTGATATGTATATTTTATCTTTGGTTGATAAATGTTAAGGACTAGAATTTCATAATCCACTAAATTCATATGAAGTAAAGTATTGATGTTTCCATGTGAAGATATACATGTAATTATGCTCATTTTGGCTAGTCAAGGAAAAGGGATATGAGGAAAATAAATTCACTTGGAGCACAAGCCTCATCAAATACTTTGGTTGGCAATAAAAGAAGAGACATTATATGTCTTAATTTCATCAAATGCTTATTGTTTTCATGAAATGCACACTAAAGGAGGTGATAATATTAAATTCATTGTGGTCAAGCCTTGTTTTTGTGATTATAATAGTCAAATATAGGCAAGATAAAGTTCTTATGAATTAGATGAATTGAGCTGAAATGTTCATTCAGTGTTTATGCAGCAATGTTGGATTACCTTTGATCTTAAATTCAATTAGACTTTTCATTCCTAGGTCTCTAATCTAGTGGTGATGTTGCAAGTGAGAAATAAATATTTTTTTTTATTTTTTAAAGTAAAGTTAGTTTAATTCAAGGAATATTTTCATCACGATTATATTGCAAGTTGAATATATAAATAATTTGCTCAAATCAGTCACAATTATTTTACAAATTTTCTAAAATTTTCAAATAAAATCACTGACCAGTAATATTTTATATCATGTAAAATAATCAACAATAGCATGATTTTCAATGCTAATTCAGATTATATGTAAAATAATCAACAATTTTTTTATGTATAAAGAGAGCGTATGAGTTCTAAAGAGACTAAAATCTTACACTGTGGGAAAAAGCCCGATTAGCGTCAGACATTTCCGACGCTAATCGGGTCAATTTCCAATGTTAATTTAGATTAGCGTCGGTTTTTTTTATGATGTTAAAATGAGCGTCGGTAATTCATGTTGCGCCGATATTAGCATCGGATTTTAATTTGCGTCCACATTAGCGTCGAAAACAACTGTCGCTTAAAAATGCAATCGAACATGCAAGCGACACTGGCGTAACGGCGCAATAACGTCAAAAACATCTGACACTGATTAGCATCGAATAGGGATGACACTAATTAGTGTTAGCCATATATGATGCCATTCACGATCTGGTTTTTTTTACGCTATTGCATGATTTTAGTGGTGGCTTGTATCGTTGGCCGATTGTAGGTTTTAACATTAAAATGTACTGATGCTAATCTTATGCCATAACAAACAATCAACATAATATGATATTATCTGTTATCACAACTCATAAAAAAAATTTTAAACATACACATAATGATACCAGTTCTGACTAGATATAAATAGATTGAAGTGCCCAAAATTCACAACACAAAACTGAAAGTTCATACAACGCATAAATGAAAAAAAATAAATAAAGTCAGCTCTTATGCCAGGGGAACATCATCAAACACAGAAAAAAAATCTAATCTTCATCCTCATCATCATCCTGCTCCTCCTCGACTGAACGCATGTGTAGCTTGCTCTGGCGATCAAAACTCACTGTCAAATAAGCTAGGCTACTTGCAAAGAGTTGTTGGCCTTCACGCACCTGTCAGAGCTCTTCATTCATCATCTTCACACACTTGGCAAGCTCCTCATGTTGAGCCTGTAATCAGTTAGGGCCACTCACAGTTTCTTAGAAACACTCATCCTCAAATACCATCCCCTTTGCTCTGATGCCCTACACTCTCCCCTTCTTCTTCCCTGAATCCTACATCCACAACTTATAATTGGACTGTGCAGTGGTAGAATGGTTGCCACTACTAATGAACAATGAGGTCTTATTGGTCATCTCCCTCTGTATATCCCAGAGCTGCTCGTACTCCTCTTGCATAATAAAATTCAAATAGTATTTTACATTTTAAACATTAATTGACATAATAATAGAATTAATTTTTTTAAAAATACAATGACACAACGAGAGTGGTTGGATATTCACTGTTATGTAACCACACACCGATGTGTAAGGACGCACAACTTTGCGGTGGGTAGCTCTCTGTCAAGCTCCTTGGCATGTATACATGATCAGATAAATGTATGAGTCACATAATTACATAAATCTATAAGCTTTTGAATTTTGACATAATCCTACCAGCCTCCGATAGTGCTCCGTGTGGGGTATCAAACCTCCAATGTGGAGTGCAGCCTCTTTGGCTCCCTCCATCGCCTGATTCTGCTGATTTTTCTGTCTCTTGCTTTGGTACTCCGGAGAGGCACATGCTCAGTTAACATAGAATTCCTCTCCAACCCATGAGGGCCTCTGCCCCTTCTTATGTGTCGTCATTAACATAACCCTGAGCCTGACACAAACGTCAAAAATTTGACGGATCTGCAAGTGGTGTTCCGATAACAAATAAAATGACCTCTACAAATTAGAAAGTGTGTAAGCTTGATTAACATATAAAAATATAGAAATTAGTATTTTATTTCAAATTTAAATATCATACCTTGAACTCCATAAAATATATATCCTGTGTGGCAATCGGGATATGCTTCCATGAGAAATATGACTGATCATATCTGCTCCTGCTGATCTCTGTGATCCATGTCATGGGCCTGATGGGGTAGATACTGCAAATGATCTATTATATACATTATAAAATTGAATGAAAAGTTGAAATTACTATACTATAAAAAAATTTTTGACTTATGAGTCACCCTCCGGCTCAATATAGACTCTGTTGGTGGTGTCAGTCATCTCAAGTGTTGGAGTCGAGGGGCCTGACTCATCAGATGAGGATGACAGGTGGAAATAAGGTGGAGTGGAAGGTAGTGCCTGTGAGGGATCTAATTCAGAAGGAGGGACAATAAAAGAGATCATTGGAGTGGGTGCACAAGTGACATACATGTCAGTGGTAATGACAAACTTCTTTAGCCTCCGATGCATGTTCCACAACATCCCCTAAAAGCGGGGTCTCTCAAGAGGTCGAGAACCTACCATCTGCAACATGAAAAGAAAGTTAGAATTAAATAGCATGAATAGTAGGTATTATAGAACAAAAAAGTAAAAGCAGAATAGTGAAACATGTCATTTCTACGCATAAAATAAAGAAAATTAAGCAGGAAAACTACAATGTAAGAAGCGAAAGTAGAAACAAAAAGGTGTAGAAACTAATCATCTAAGTATACATAACATTTTTTAATTTGTTTCATTCGATGATCCAGACGCTAAAGAACTTAAAATTTCTTTGTCAATCTCATCATCAATTTCATCCATACCTAAAGAGACTTCTTCATGAATCCCCATAGTATTCTTTAGGGGTAACTCCACCTTGATTGAGCTAAGCTAAATACGAAAATTCAATATAGTTGATTCTTAGTGAATAGGATCAATAACATTCTTCATCTCAACAATTTTTCATGGCCTATTCATCAATACAACAACCTAATCAAGTGTCCAAGCTCTTTGATTAGGAACATAATCAAACCACTCAAAGTTAAACATGTAGACATTGTGTTCAACATAGCCCAAAGATTGCAACCAAACTACTTTATTTAGTCTGTCATAATAACAAATCTCGTTATCTGTGTGTGTATTTTCTTTAACGTAAAAACCATAAATATAAGTTTATTTTCCTTTACACCAGGAGCTCATGTGAAATTTGTAATCTTTAACTTCAAATATTTTTCATGTATTCACGCTACGATTAGGCCCCAAAAAAGGATCTAATAAGCCTTAGTCTATGATTTTGCGGATTGCATCATGGACCTAGTATAAGTTAAATAACATAATTAGTTTAACTTTGTATAATACAATTACACAACATACCTGTGAATTTAAATGTTACTTCAGCGTACTTGTAATTTGAATCATTTTGAAAATTCTTCTTCAATTTCTTGCTTACAAGAGAGTCATCATCTACGTTGAAGCTCTCCATAAATAACTTGCAGATATCATTGTGACTTGTATGTCTAAATTAATTGATAAAGCATTCTATAAAAATATTTGATTATATTTAATCTTATAGTATGAATGGTTGTACTTTGTAGCAATTCAGTAGAACATACAAAGTAGTGCTTGAAGCTCTCCATTCTATAGATAACGTGTACCATGCCTATCTAATGGTTCACTGAATATCTAAAATATTGACCATTCTATTTGCAATGACATCTAACCAACAATTTTATGTGTATGTTGCCCTTGATCGAAGTAATATGAACAAAAAGTAATTGTCCTCTGTAATAGGTATGCATCGCATATCGAACCCTCATGACGTGCTTTATTCTTAACAATAATTTTTGATTTTATTCAAAAATCTGCATAGATTAGTCATTTTAAGAAAAATAAGATAATATTTCACTCTAAAATAATAAAAAAAAAACATAACTCGCAAATGGATATATCCACCTGTACTACACTGGTTCCCCCAATATAGCCTCATGAAACAGATGAATGGGCAGATGCTCCATAGAGTCAAGAAGTCAGAAATAAATATTTATTCGAGTTTGCACAACAATAATGGAATACTCGCATCAAGACTTTGTAGAGAATGAGCATCCGAAGTGCTTACAATCAACTCCCTGAAGAATGTATTGATTTTGAAAAATGAATCGAGCATCGACTTTAGCAAAGCATTGAATGCAATACGTAATAAGCATTGCATCAAAATATGACAATTGTGACTTTTCATGTAAAATATTTCCTCATGCCCAAATTAACACATTGGTCTATGTTAGAGGCTCAACCACTTGGAAACTTCAAGTAATTTAACCACTCAAAGATTGCTTTTCATTGATTTGATGTAAGACAATATGTAGCTTTGGTCTTTTTTACTTTACCTACATTTGTCTCTAACATTTATAACCTCCTTATCTTGCAATAATCTTTCAAATTCCGTTCTAACCCCCTCATCTTGCAATAATCCTTCAAATTCATTCTTGTTTTGATGTTGTCATTTATTTATTTTTTAATATCAAGAGCAATGTTAAATATATTATTAAAAATAATTTTCTTAATATGCATAACATCCAACATATGCTTAATTAGATTGCTTTTCCAATATGAAAGATCCCAAAAAATACTTTGTTTCATCCAATTATGTGTAACACCATAATTTGGAAGACGACTTGAGGCTATGTTTTCCCTCTCAGTGATCTTTAGAACTTCACTAACCATTAGCAATATATCACTTATACTAATCCTTGCGGTAGACTTGATCTTTCAACTCTATTTTGAAAATATGTCTTTATTCCTCTTGAATGGGTGATCACCTGCTAAAAACCTTTGTCTACAATCATAATAGAATTTTTTTCTTCCACGCTTCAAAGTGAATGCTTTAGACATGTCCATGCAATAGGAACTTGCCAATTTCTCATATGTGCTACAACTAGATAACATCCCATAAGTAGGGAAATCACTGATCGTACACATAAGAGTAGCTCAGCGGTAAAAATTTTTTTTTATTGCAATATCTTAATTCAACACTCCGGTTTCCCACAATAACTGTAGCTCATCTATACGAGGCTGTAAGTACACATTAATTTTACTTTTTATGTTGTGGAGCTGATATGATCAATGTTAGAAATATGAATAACATAGTCATACACATATCATGTGTAAATTATAAATTGTGATAATAAATGGCTAACCAAAATAGGGTGTAGCAACATGACTGTAAGGTGTGAACCCATTTGCACATAAGAAAAACCTGACTTTACTTTGTTTTGCTGCAAAATCCGGATAACTGTGGTTGAAGTGTTTTCAAGCTTCATCAGCTGGGGGATGAGTCATTGCATTAGCATGAACAGATTCATTATTATGACATTTCATGTGGGGCATTGTACATATAGAAGCAAACAATTATTGGAGCTGTGGAATGATAGGGAAATAAAAGAGACGTTTGTATGAAATATTCTTCTAGTTTTTAATCTTTCTTCCCCTTGGTTTGAACCTATCAGCACTGCATAATTTTCAAAAATAATGCATTATAATTATGTTAGTCATTTTCTTACATGTCATTCATTTTTCAATGGAACAAATATCTCATAAACAAAAAATGACGATGTTTTAATGCTAGATACTATTTTGTCTTCGCTTTAAGACTTCTCTAACTTTGCGACTGCTTATATTAAGCTCTTTGCTTTATGACACTCTTTCCTTAAAGAGATAATAAAATAAACTGCAAATAATATTTTGAAGATAATTCTATTGATCCGGACTTTTTATATAGATGTAAAATGCGATGTATGCGATTATATGCTTAATTTCCTTAATAGTTATTCTTAATTTACAACAAAGTTAAAAACTTGATCCAAAGCAAAAACTATGTAAGTTTTCCACTTATGAAAAAAATAAGAATATAATTATAATATTTAAATATGAGATACTACACAAGTATATGCATCGTTATCAAGTAATATAAGACTTTTTGATTAAACCCCGAATATCGAACCCACAGAGAATTAACAATATGCACTTAAAAGATCTAGAAAGTTTAGAAATTTTAGACAAAAAAAATCTACTTAGCAAAATATTCTTACTTAAACTTAAGATGTTAAAATAGGAATGCAAATTTGATTCTTTCTTTAATTTTTGGTTTATGAAAATAAAGTAAGCAACTAATTTACTTAATTAAATATTTGCAAGATGAATGCAATATTAGTAAAATATCTTTTTCCTTATCATGAAGCAGTAATAAGTAGAGAAATTCTATTGTGAAAGCATTCTAAAATATCTTCCTTACCATGAATCAATGATAAATATAAAAATTTGTTATGGAAGTATGCTAAATGGCCAAATAGGAGCAATAATATTCTTTACCCTTACTAGAGATGCTATAAAGAACATTGGTTAATCTATAGTTTGAATAGTCTTGAAGACCGGTTAGGTAGGGAAGATACTAGCTCTCACACTAGAGTTTCCTCTTCTCTCTCCAGCTGGGGGCTAACATCTCATACAAAAACCTAAAACTATAAATCAAATTGGAGGGCTTTAGCTTGTCACTGTAAAGTCCTCTAATTCTACACCCTTGAAAAGTTTATTTCCCTATTTATTTGCACTCAACCCCATGAACTACATTTTCATCCATGAAATCAATATGTGATTCTAAATCATTTGTTGACTGAGATAATGCCATCTCAGATCTTACATGTTCTCACAACATGTATTAACATCTTAATTGGTCAAATGAAGAAGTAAATTAAGTGCAAGGTTTCAAATCATCACAACTTCTTCCAACATTGAAGTCTAATACTTCACACAACTTTCTTTCAACACTTAATCACTTATCATTTTAAGGAAAAAGATAAAGAAAACTAATCATAATCCATGGAGAAAACACAACCACACATGATTTTAAAAGTAGAAATCATGCACACAAATAAAAAATCTAGATTAAAACCAAGTGTAGTAACAAAGATAAACATTTATCTCAAATCCTCTCCACTAAATGTTTTGAACTTCCTTTGAATTTTCTTACTTCACTCACAATACAAACTAAACACTAGAAATAAAAAGAAAGTGGCCGGCGGTGACTTAGATGGATGATGACTGTAAAAACTAATGGGTGGTTGGCCTATGGTCTTGATGATTCAAGTTTTCTTTAATAAAAATTCAAAGGTGTCTTGATGTCCCTTTAAAATGTGTCCCATTCCTCAAAAGTCAATTGAATGAATTTTCGTGTTAATGAGATATTTACTATGTTTTAACCAAGGGTTGCTTCAAATACCTCTTAAAAAATTCATCTAAATTCAATGAATCATCAAATAACTATTTCTGGCGCTTAAGCACGGGGTACCTAACACTTAGGCACGAGCTTTTAGCGCTTAGGCTTCATACTTGAGCCCTGAGGCGCCCCAGTTCATTTTTGCACATTTCTTCATTTTTGCTCCAAATTTGACCATTTTTCACTCCTTTTTAGCAATTTTCATCCATTTGATTGTACTTAAAAGAAAAGCACACAAATACTTATCATTAAAGTGTAAAATCTCAAAAATAAGTATAAAAATAAGTATAAAAATACTATATATTTTAAGTGTATCAGTTATCACCTTAAAGCTTCTCTTTTATGCAATATGGAAGCCATATTAAGTAGTTTATGCCTAATAGATTGACTTAATGTCTTCTTATTTGTGGTATCATCTTAATTGAACTTGAATCTATGATTGCTCTTTTTTTTGGTCAAAAAGATATGTAAGTTACATCTAATTAGTTTTAAAGGATGCAATCAATACATCAGACTTGTGATGGTTTTGATGTGTGCTGCTCTGCTAGAGTTTGTTGAGTTCATTTCTCTTCTCCTTGTTCCCATCTTAGAAACACTAAGTTTCTCCTCCTTTTTTTCTCCCTTTTTGGTCTCTCCTCTCTTTTTTTGCGGCAAAGATTCTTAGATACTTATGGGTCTGACCACTTTCTCCTCTTCCACCAACTTCTTCTCCGTTTATCCTCAGCGCCCTGACTCCTTTCTTAATTGAAAGGTTCTTTTTTCAACTCATATTCCTTGTGATGATGAGAAGGTTATTTTCACAAATCAAAAGTTAGATGAAGGTTCCAAACTGTGGAGCTTTGCATTAGTTAGTTATGTTATGGCAAAATAACCATTTCATGGTATCACCTATAAGTTGTGCAACAAAACAGGGAGTTATGATGTGCACTCAAACTTTATTCTTTTACAGAAGCTTTTTTCCTATTCAAGTTCTCTTGTACTGAGTATTTCAATATTATTTTATTTAGAAGCCCTTGGTTTATTAAAAGATGTTCATTTTTGTTCAAGAAATGGTCACATGACTTCCAACATGTCAAATAAGACTTTAGGAAGGTCATTAATTGGGTGGACTTTCTCAATCGTCTTTTATGTTGTTGGTTTGAAAATAGGATCTCTAAGATTGCTTGTAAAATTGGGGTGCCCCTTACTAATGATTCTCTCGCAACCAAGGGTTGTCACTACACTTTTGTTAGAGTCAATATCAAAACTAACTTTGATTCCTCTCTCCTTGATATTATTATTATTTCTGTTAAAGGGCATACATGAGTTTTTCTTTTTATAAATGAGTGAAAACCTTCCCCCAGCAAAGCTTAAACCACTTTTTCCCATGGCCCTCATAATTGTCCCAAATCACCTTCTTACAAGCATTTACCCATCATTCCTATCACATGTGGTAGGATCAAAAGCATGAATGATAAAATACTACCAAGATACAACATCAAGTCTTCCCACCTCTCTATTCCCCACAAACCCCCTCTTAATTTAAATGCTCTCTCTCCTAATCTCAACTACCCAACTGATCAGTATCCTAGCCAGGTTGAATCTTCTGATGAAGTCTCTCTATATTTATGATGGTTAAAATTTTAATGTGGTTTTGGCTCATGATGAGCCTTAGGCTAGTTAAAAAATGGTTCAATCTACCCATCTACCTCTATCTTTATATGGTCATGTCTTCTCTATGCCCACCCCCTACTATCTCTTTTACATCTCTCCATTGCTCTTCTAAAGGAATGAAAAGCAAATTTAGAGGTAGTCTCTCTCTAGATTTTTAAAAATTTTTTTTTTCTAAACATAATCTCCTAGAATACTTGTGGTGTAATGCACTCATTGTTGACTGTACAAAAGTTATAAAAAATAAAATTTTTTACCTTTCCTGCTTCTTAAAAACAAAAATTTCTTTGGCTTTTATATTTGATCATTTCTCCTGCAAATTCTTCAATAGTTTCTCCTATGAGAATAATATTAATAATTTTAATATTGTTAATACTGGTAAGATTTAGGTGAAGTGGAACTCTAGTACTATCAATTTTACTACTTTAGATATTAGTGTTCAATATATACATGATATATTCACATATTCCTCCTCTTTGAGCTTTTTTATCACTTTCATCTATAATGATAATAGTGCTAGTTCATATCCATTCTTCTTTGCTCATTATCATTCTAAATGTGTTGTGCCAAATAGGAAGATAATTATATTTATAGATAGCATGATATTGTCAATGTACCTATTAATTTCTTCTCTAACCTGCTTAATGAGCCTATACATAACTATTTGAATCATTTTGGACTTCTCCCTATTAATAAAGTTCTTTCAGCTGCTAATTGTTCTTCTCATTGTAAAAGTATAAAAAAGGCCTTCTTCTCTATTTGCTCTGATAAAGACTCTAGGTTCAACAATTTAACCTCTAAGTTTTTTAAAAGCACTTCGGGTATTATTATCAATATTTAAATTTCTACCATAAATATTTTTTTGTTATTGCAAGGTTATCCTATAGAATTAAGCATTATGATATTATTTTGATCTTCAGAAATTCACTTGCTCGGTCTAATAATGAATCTTGGCTAAATTTTTTTTGTAATACTATTTATAAAGTGACTACTAAGCTTTTGGCTGGTAGTTTTAAACCCTGCTTCCTATTTTTATACATTCTATATAAGCTTCTTTCATTCATGGGCGTGATGTTACTTATAATGTCATTTTAGCTAATAAATTTTTGTTTGAGTTTAATTATAAAGCTCCAAGAGAATTTTTTGCTCCAAAATTAATTGGAACAAAGCTTTTGATAGAGTTAGTCCCTTTTTTTTCTTTATGATAGAATGAAAAAATGGGGGTTCCCCCATAATTTCATTAATTGGAGTAAAGTTTGCACTTCAGAGGTTAATTTGATGTTCTCATTAATAGTGAGATTATAGGATATTTCATATCCTTTATTGGGGAATCTAGGCTTAGACTTGGCTGACTATTATCACCTTACTTATTTACCATTTTTATAGATGCTTTTTCTTCTTTGCTGGATAGTTCAGATGAAAAATTTTTGTTATATCATCTTATATATGCTGGCNTAAACCCTGCTTCCTATTTTTATACATTCTATATAAGCTTCTTTCATTCATGGGCGTGATGTTACTTATAATTTCATTTTAGCTGATAAATTTTTGTTTGAGTTTAATTATAAAGCTCTAAGAGAATTTTTTGCTCCAAAATTAATTTGAACAAAGCTTTTGATAGAGTTAGTCCCTTCTTTTATTTATGATAGAATGAAAAAATTGGGGTTCCCCCATAATTTCATTAATTGGAGTAAAGTTTGCACTTCAGAGGTTAATTTGATGTTCTCATTAATAGTGAGATTATAGGATATTTCATATCCTTTATTGGGGAATCTAGGCTTAGACTTGGCTGACTATTATCACCTTACTTATTTACCATTTTTATAGATGCTTTTTCTTCTTTGCTGGATAGTTCTGATGAAAATTTTTTGTTAAATCATCTTATATATGCTGGTGACCTATTAGTTTTGGGCAAAGCTAACCACTTCTATTAACTCTCTGTTTAGGTTTACATAATTTTTGTGAGTTCTAATATTTGTGTGAGCNACCATAAATATTTTTTTGTTATTGCAAGGTTATCCTATAGAATTAAGCATTATGATATTATTTTGATCTTTAGAAATTCACTTGCTCAGTCTAATAATGAATCTTGGCTAATTTTTCTTTGTAATACTATTTATAAAGTGACTACTAAGCTTTTGGCTGGTAGTCTTAAACCCTGCTTCCTATTTTTATACATTCTATATAAGCTTCTTTTATTCATGGGCATGATGTTTCTTATAATGTCGTTTTAGCTAATAAATTTTTGTTTGAGTTTAATTATAAAAGCTCTAATAGAATTTTTTGCTCCAAAAGTAATTTGAACAAAGCTTTTGATAGAGTTAGCCCCTTTTTTTTCTTTATGATAGAATGAAAAAATTGAGGTTCCCCCATAATTTCACTAATTGGAGTAAAGTTTGCACTTCAGAGGTTAATTTGATGTTCTCATTAATAGTGAGATTATAGGATATTTCATATCCTTTATTGGGCAATCTAGGCTTAGACTTAGCTGACTATTATCACCTTACTTATTTACCATTTTTATAGATGCTTTTTCTCCTTTGCTAGATAGTTCTGATGGAAAATTTTCGTTAAATCGTCTTATATATGCTGGTGACCTATTAGTTATGGGCAAAGCTAACCATTTCTATTAACTCTCTGTTTAGGTTTACATAATTTTTGTGAGTTCTAATATTTGTGTGAGTAGTCCTAAATTTACATAATTTTGTATGGCTACTATTCTTTGTGTGGGCATTGCTCAATCAACTATCTATTTTTTAAAGGTGTGGATCCACACTTTGAACAACAACTTTACTCTTTAAGCAGTTTTTCTTCCAAATCCAGTCCACAAATTATCAAGATGTCATTATTAAACCTTCAAATCTCGTTGTTGTTGGCCACCATAAACTTCTTGATAAATTACATGCTTAGCTCTCAGGTTGGAAGCAAAAAACATTTACTTGTTGTTGGTATGTTTCAGCTTATTAAAAATACCAATTGCAGTTATCTGCTTTACTGGTTTAGAACAAATAACTTGCCTAAAGGTTTAAGAAAGAAAATTAATTCTATGTTTAATAATTTTCTTCATCATAATGGTAATGTTAATAAACCATACTATATTGTTTGGAGGAGGGTTACTTTATCTAAATCTCAAGATGGCCTTGATATCATTAGTCTTGATGACATTAATCTTTTGTGCAAGACTAAAATCATATAGAGACATTACAACTCCAATTTTTTACTTTATTATTGGTGCTCTAACCATTATAGTTCTCTTCAGTATATCTCAGGTTCCTAAATTTCCT
This sequence comes from Phalaenopsis hybrid cultivar, assembly GCA_002079205.1. Taxonomy (NCBI): domain Eukaryota; kingdom Viridiplantae; phylum Streptophyta; class Magnoliopsida; order Asparagales; family Orchidaceae; genus Phalaenopsis; species Phalaenopsis hybrid cultivar. The sequence goes on along the minus strand of JXCR01142850.1, from coordinate 302,437 downwards.
CTTTCTGAAAGGATTTAAAGAAATTGGCTATTAGAATCAAATGCTACTTATCTTGTTCTGTGACTCTTAATAGTCACCTCATATTTTATTTTGGTTCATATAGTAATGTCCACCCTTAATAAGAAATATTTGGCTATCGGGTTTTTTAATAGATTTCGTTTCTCTTACAATATGAGGCTTAAATATATTCTTGTATGAGAGATGGTCTTTCTCCATCCTACTTGCACCTACACCCTGCACTCAACTAATTCATAATATCTTTACTTTGTGGAGCACCGTACATGCTTATAGAAAGACAAAGATTAGTGCTCAGACATATATTTTTACTTTTATAATCATAAGAGTATTCCTCTTTGTGGTTGGTGCAATTTTGTCTAGTTTAAATGACATTAGATTAATTTAGTTTTACATTTATGCAGAACTATTAATGGTAGTTTGAAGACTTATGATTCCCTCATAATGTTGGGGATCCATGTTAATCCTCACTATGCTTTTTGTCTTTTTGGTTTAGAAACTCACCATCCCCTCTTTTTAAATGCCCTTTTTCTTATTGTATACTTAGGAGTTGCATCCCAAATGACTTTTTCTTCTTCACTATGGCAATTTCTTACAAATTCTTTCTCATTATGACTCTTTTAACAATTCAATTTTAAAAGGTTATATTTACTTGATGTGCATTCTACTGTTATCATCGCTAGCTGGAGAGATATTACAGGAATATCAGAATACTTTCTTCTATTTTGAGGCTATCATTGAGAGCATACACTAGACTATTACACTTAAATCTAGGAAATGAAATTTAAGCATGAGATCCTCTATCTCATTAATGATCTATATGACATTTAATTATATATATATTTTTCTTTTCTTGGAGATGGTTGTTTGTTTTACACCTATTATTCATGTTTCGGCTCAGCACTGGCTCTTTACATGGAGCATGATATTTTTTACAAGCTATGATGATGCTCATTAGCCAAAGAGACTCAACCACTTATTTGGATCTTGATTAATTCCCTATCTTGTTCATTTTATTTGATTTTTTTTAGAGGTTCTCTCCTTCATCGATTTTTTTTTCCAGGCTGGTTCTACTAATTGATAAAAACTTATTCCTATAGGAATAGATATTATCAATATGGTACTTATTTTATGTTATGTTCTTGGATTTCTTCTATCTTCTTGTTTTCTCAGGTGGTGTTTATATTTTATTTTGGTCGTGTTCAATATCTCAATAAATTTGATGCTGCAACTTGTTATGGGAAAGTTTTTTTCAGGTTCATATGCTTTTTGGATGGAGTACTCGTGAGGATTGATGGGCCACGAGCTTTTATATTTTGGGTTTTTTTCTTATGATTGTTTACTTTTTTTTCTTCTCTTTGTTGTTAAATCATTAGTTCATTTAATGCTTATAATTAAACATTTTTAATTTTGAGATATGCTAGACCATTGCCCTCAATTCTACCCACTCACATCTTCATCTTCATTCATTAAATTCTCACAAAAATATTATAATTCATAACAAAAGCCCAATTCAATTTTTATTTTCTGCAAATTTCCAATATTGTTATTATATTACATGCAAATATATATATCTTTATTTGTTCATTTTATTATTAAAATTCCATCTTCTTAATATTTTTGAAGTTTCTCTCGGGATTGCAATAATAAATTTTAATGACATATAAATAAATAAATAAATAATTATATATATATATATATATGTAAATAAGTTGCCCGAAATAGAAAAAAAATAAAGGCCGAATTGAGCCAGTCTGGCCCAGCCATACATTCGTTGTATTCTAAACTATTTAATGGATAAAAATAAATACGAGCATTGAAGTCCAGAAAGTTAATAATTCGCGTAAAATTCGTGCGGATACGAAATCGAATCCGGCCGTTACGAACATGCACTGGAAAGAGCAAAGGGCGACTCTAAAGAGTAACAGGCCCGTTAAAGAGTGACGGAGCCGTTAAAAGCGTAAGCAGACGCTTTCGTCTCCCGAGGCCAGTGCACAGGGGTATTTTAGTCAATTATAAATCACTGAGGTTTATCAGTGGGATTTCCATTCATCAAACATTATGAGAATCTTCCCTTGCAGGAAGTCTCACGTTCTTAGCTCTATTTCATTGACGGGATTTTAGGTTTCCGAATCACTTACCTGCTTCTGAATTTTTATTCGAGAAGGAAGGCTTTCAAATCCAGGTCGCTATCTCCTTTAGCTAGATTGGGTGTTTTGGCGGACATTGCTTCCCGTTAGCGCGGTTAGGGTTATCTGTGAAGATATTTTCGCAAGGATTCCGAATTATTGTGGTGATTTAATGCTGTATAATTTCCACATTTGATTCATGGAGGACCTGTCTTTTGGAACTTCTCGATCTGTGAGGTTCTGTGGATCGAGGCTGCGCATCTTCATTTGTGTTCCTGTGTTTCTAGTCTGAAGATCTCGAATGTAGTTTGTCCTAGATCTCTTTGGTTGGTGATTGAAGGGATCTAGGGCAAAGTGAGTTCTGAAGAAGCTCTGGCATCGTCATTGTTCTTGGAAATTGTATGGAGGTCTTTAGCCACATTCCTCCTATTGCCATTAGTTTTACACTTCTTGTGCTTCTTTTGGCATGGGACTGTAAAGCTCAATCTCCCAGCAGTAATATTACCTTAGCAAGGCAATTGGATTCGCTTCTTCAAAACTATGCTTATGGTGCTTTTGACCACCCACGCACCGGAACTCCTTATGATGGTGTCGCCCCTTCTAATCTCACTGGTATCAAAGTAGCCGTGCTAAGGCTTAGGTGTGGAAGTTTGAGGACTAGGGGATTCCGCCATTACAAGGAGTTTGATATTCCCACTGGTGTCATTGTTCAACCTTATGTGAAGAGGCTTGCTTTTGTTTACCAAAATTTAGGAAACTGGTCATCTTTCTATTATCCACTTCAGGGATATACCTATCTTGCTCCAGTTCTAGGGCTTCTTGCTTATAGTGCTGTCAATATATCTGCCATTGGCTTATCTGAGCTTGATATCCTGGCTTCAAGTTCACCCATATCAATCAAATTTGCAGATGTAAGGCCTGCATTAAGTGGATTCACAGTGAAGTGTGTAAAGTTTGATTTAAATGGTACGAGAGAGCTCACAGATCTTAACTCAGGCAATGTTTGTACTACATTTCGGCAGGGACACTTCTCCATTGTGGTTAATTCTTCTGGTATTGCTCCCGCTCCTGCTCCAAACCCCATTCCTAGTCCTGGTAAAGGGCACAAATTCAAGGCTTGGAAGATTGTTGTTTCTGCTGTTGGCGGGTTTGTTGGATTGCTTCTGCTGATTTTGTTAGTTGCTTGTCTGGCGTCATACAGAAAGAAAAAGAAATTGATGGAGATGCAAAAAAGGGAAGAAGTTGGTGAGGTTTTGCAGATGGGGCAAGTTGGGAATACCCGAGTGCCAGTTGCCCCAATGACACGAACACAACCTGTTATTGAAAATGATTATGTGCCTTGAACTGAATTTATATTTTACGTTCTTTGATGGTATTTAGAAACAGGCTGTGGAGAGCCTTTCCTTTGGAATATTTGATGTGTACAGTCCCTGAGGAGATGACAATTGTTATGTTCTTTGAGGGTTTGATATGGATTCAGTTCATAACTTCGACCTCATTTGATGTCAATATGTGCATTCTACTGGGGTTAAATCCATTTTTCCATTTTGTTTGTTCCAGTCCTGATCAATGCATTAACGCTGCCTTCTGGGATTACAAAGGCTTGGTGGAAAAAAATGTTTTCTTCAATGTTCAGGTTTGGAACTATTCTTATCTTTATTTGGTTGTTGTATTTAGATGGCGTCCAATAAATTGTTCAGCTGTCTGATATTCATTTCTCTCTAATTGGTGTATTTCTGATGTCCTTCAATAAGCTTCCATTGGTTGTATTTCCCTTATTTACTTTATGGTGTGAAAATTGTTTTAGCTGACAGCACTGGATGTATTTTACTTGAACTGACCCCATGATTGATGAAATGATAGTTTAGCTGCCTCAAGAGGCTTAATTTTGAAATTGACTCTCTTTCTTGGTAGTAGTATTTTAAACCGATATACAATGTATCTGCATCTGCAACAATAACTAGTTGAAATTCTACATCTGCAAAAATAGCTAATTAAAATTCTACATCTGCAAAAATAGCTAATTGAAATTCTTGAGGCTATTATCTATGCATTTATTAATCCTGTGGATATTGATATTTCATTAACAACAACCTATTACATGATGCTTTAATTTTTACTGAGCGCACATCCAAATAGAGAGGTTTTTTAAATTAATTGGATCAGGTACATTTTTTTTTTCAATTTTCTGGATTTGAAAATACCAAAGAAAATAAATTATCAAACTTAGAAAATTATTTAGAAGTCTTAGACTTCAATTTTAACAAATTTTTAGTAAAGACCTTGTGAACTGACATGAAGAATTCAGTTAGACTAAAATTGTGTGATTTGAGTATGAACCACCCAAATCATACTGATTTGAATCTGTAAAAAGGGTCCACTATCCCATCTTCCTTCACATGTGAGCTATGCAGGTTACACTGTTTGCATGACCATTTGTTTGAGGGACCTTTGGGCTGGTACCATTGTTTAAAATATTTTCCATACCTACGCCTTGAAATCTATTTTGTTTTCAGGCATTAGCTAAAAGATGTATAACCTACATTTTCCCTCCATCTTTTGAAACCCATGCCTCAATTAATCTTGGTAGGGGTTCTGAATCATAATGTAATTCGAGCTGAAGTTTTGAGAATTGTTGATGGTGAAAAACTTCCTATAATGGGCTTTTTCTATAGTTCTATTCTTATATGAACAACATAAACAAAGAAATAGCAAATAACTAAAGTGTAGAAAAATCAACATGTAAAAATGTTTAGAAAATTATTGATTGGGAATGGGACAACCAATTACAATTTGATTTACATAATTTTGGATATTTTCTAAATCTTCTATTTTGTTTTGATGTTAGCTTTCTTGAATGCGTGGAGGTTAAACTTGATTTGCATAAATGTGTTAAGAGAACAATAAGCTCATTTGAAGATTTTGAGAAAGCTGATAGACTACTTGAATTTTTTTTTTTTAAAAGGGAATGCTTAGCATGAGAGCTACCCAATTATCTGCCAAAATACGTTCACCAAGAAGATGCCTATCAAATTTACTTGATATTAAACTTATGCTTATTTTTATTAAATATGTGATTAATATTATTCTCATATTATTTTTACTAACTCATGATTTGGAGTAGTATTGGATGTATTTTAGAGATGGAACACTGGAATTAAAAGTATTTACAGTCAGAGCTAAGGGATTATTTGGGGCAGTTGCTGTTTAATAATAATTTGTTGCACAGAAGCTGCTGCGGATAAACTAGCTGTTTGTTTGTTTTTTGCAGTTTGAAAACAGCTGTGCTGCAACTGTTTATCGACACCCTGTATAGTAATACTGTTTGCAACAGAACTGTCATACCAATGCATTTTATGCTTTAGAAGTAAAAATCCAGTGTAGAACATTACAAAAAAAAAGATAAGACACCTCACTTAACAGTGAGCATCATGATTACTAAAATAATTAAAAAAAATTATTAAAATAACAATTAATATATGATAATATTATTTTTCAAATGTAGAAGACTTATGCCACGGCCTAAGCTGTTCTCTAGGATACTCTCCATGCTCCATCACTCTCGGCGGTGGAATCTTCTAGCTAATTTGCCCATCGAAAAAAGTTACAGTTTTCCGTGATTCTCTGTGGGCGNCCACGGCCTAAGCTGTTCTCTAGGATACTCTCCATGCTCCATCACTCTCGGCGGTGGAATCTTCTAGCTAATCTGCCCACCGAAAAAAGTTACAGTTTCCCGTGATTCTCTGTGGGCATCTATAAAACTGTCTCTCGTAGTTATGTGACTGACGTGAAGTTAGCAGAGAACTTTGAAGTCCACAGTAGCAGTGCAATCCTCGAGATATATCAAAAATTTTCGAGGTCATCTTTTCTAAATGCTTTAAAAACTATCGCATTAGACAAACACAAGTAAACTTTAATAACATAAGTAATTAATTATAATTTTATGCAACTGAGGTCTTGGAAAATTCAGTATATCAACCAACGAATTTGTCACAGCAAGAAGACAACAGACCTTATAAAAAAAAGGGCTTTTGGTTGCCTTTACCTCATGTAATACCAAACATGTGTGTCACATATATATGTCACAAAAAAGGCCATCCAGAAGAATCTTAAAAACCGTAGTTCCGAAAAAAAGAGAGCAACTTGGTTGTAGATTTCACATGTGATACCAACCGATAGTAACAAACAGGTCATCCAGAAGAAACCATAACATCAAACGTCTTATCATAGACCTCCAAAATCTACCAAAAGAAAAACAAAAAAAAAGAAAGCAAAAAGAAAAAAACATGAACAAATAGCGTAAAAAATCACAACAATTAATAACAAATATACAAAGAATGTAAATAAATACGAACTGTACAAAATACAAATATAATAAACTGTGAATCTCTTTAATAATCATTACAATTAATAATATGATGAAAACTTCAATCACTCTCCAACCATCACATCCGTAATTTGTTCTCAACATTGCTATCTCGCTTGTATCTTACTTGTCTTTAGTACAGGTCTTAGAAACATTATTTTCAATGTGTGACAAAGATTGTCCAAGATGGTATTCATATGCCTTGGCAGGGACATGTAGATCCTTGTCCGCTCTACGGAAGTTGATGTCGTTGCGGGAAGGATGTCGCCGAATATAATTGTAGAGAGTTATCGTGACAATCACAATCTATATTTGTTTGAGAGACGAGTAAGATGACATATCGCATAGTGTAATACATTTCTTTTTTCAAGTACTAAGTTCTCTCAATGACACCGTGTAAGGAGAAATGTCTTTTATTGAACATTTGTTTTTTGCCCCACGTGATATTGCTGGCTCGCTCAAATTCAGTTATGTGGTATTTCATATTAGGATTGGGTTTGAGATACTCTCGTTGCACCAACATCAACTAAATAGTATTTACCTGATGTGAATTACATGATTAGTATTGATAAAAAAAAAAGAATTAGGAGAATAGCTCAGTCTCAAGCGAACCCGTGGGTGGATGTGAGAAGTTGTATTTGTTATTTTGTGCTGCAGTTTGAAAATTCGACTGTCATGTGCATTGTCCTTCCAACCGGGCATGACAAAAGTGAAACACATGTTGAAGTCGCATACCATCTTGACATTTTGTGTCAGAAACTCACAACGATCGATGAATGCGATTTTTTCATTATTTGAAACACGTGCATCAACGCGTGTTCCATCGATTGCTCTAATACAATTCTAGAAAGATAACAAAGAGTTTCGTAATTACGATATTTATTTAAAAATTGAATGTAATAAATAGAATAAATTACCTTAAAGTATGAGATATACTGCACATCATGTGAAATTTTCGTGGGAGTCCATTCGAATGTAAGATATGTTAGTTTTATGACTTGTGAAGAAAAAATTACAAGTGCATTTAACTAAACTGAGAAGTATCTGCAAATATTTTCGGATGAGTGTTGAAATTGCTCCATAGTTCATCGCATTAATTCATTCTGCGATAATATGTAGAAGGTTATTGTCAACACATCTCTCGAAGTCGTTCGGGATGAGCCATGAAGTTCTTGATTTATGTGTAGTTCTTCCAAAACATTGGTGAATGTCGCCTGTGTCATGTGAAATATATTGCTAAATCTCGTTGGGTGGCTCTCAAGCAACTTCCCAACCCATTTGTCACCAGCATATGAGGATGTCATGTAAGGGGAGCGTTCTATTTACGAGTTATAATATTCGTACATCAAGCATACAGTAGCTGTAACTCTCATTCTGCGTCTTTCCATAGTTGCATCCTTGTAGTTTAGTATTGAAATGACTAACACATAAGTATCAATGAATCATCTACAATCATATAAGGTTATGAACAAAAATATGCAAATAACATTACGGAAGTAAATAGAAAACATAACATGGAAAGAAAAACTCTCAAGTAAAACGACATGTCCAAAACAATTTAAATATCTATACTATAATGAAAAACCATAAACAAATAGAAATGTCCTACGCGAATATAAATAAAAAGAAGTCTCTCAAATGTTCCCACTCTCATAAAAATATTATAAGTCACCCTACGGTCAATGGACATCGCGATGAAAAACTCTCTCTGGGTCGAATCTTCAAGCAACTTTATAGAAAATAGATGCAATGATAAGTCCTCAGAAATTTATGGAGTTGCATTCAGAAGTTGTACAACATGCTGGACAGAACTTGCTTAAGATGTGTTGGGGTCATTGCTGCATGAAGTCGCCAACTGTGAAAGGAAAGCAACTCTCATTTTCTTTTTATTTTCAACCCAAGGACACTTATAGTGGCTCGTGGACTCAAGTTCATGGAGGTCCGAGCTGGGGCCTTCAGTGGAATCACCCGTTAGGTCAGCTCTTAAATTTTCGGTGATGCCACCAAATCCCATCTTGCTGGGGGCACATGCATTGTTGCTTGTTGTCATGACACCCCCAAACATATGAATTGATTTCACCTTCAACTCAGGATCAATTCCATCGTATTTAATTTTTTTTTGCAACAAACACTATCTACAAATTCATATAATATTTAGTTAATTTAAAAATGCTCATCGCAAGTCTCTCTGCCCACCACTCATCGGAAACATCAATCGTTTATTTTACTGGATCCCACCCTAAACCCGTTGATTAACGTTTCAATTTTTCTATATTTTTCAATATTTTTTTAGCTGATCCCACTTATTTTTTAACTGCATCATATCATACTTTTTGCCTGTACTTTTCTTAAATTTTTTAATAATATTTTGTCAATCTTCCTTGTTGAAATATGTTGTCGGTTTATCTCTCAGATTAATCTCTTTGAGACAAATGTCACAAAATATTAATATTCTCTTTAACCCATATTGCAGATGAACCAGCCTTTTTTGTTTTAACCATTGTATTACTAACATTAAAAAAACTAATTAATATAAATAAGAATGACACAATATCACGAAGAAAAGAAAAATTAGAATGTCACAATATCATCACCACGACCTCTACATCAGCACCTCTACACATCGACACACCAATACACAACATAGCCACCACACCACCAGCACCACCTCCACAAACCAACACATCCACACAAACAGAACGACACACTAACCATCACCTCCACAACCACACCAACACGCAACCACGCATCAACACCTCTACACAAACAAAACCACACACTAACCATCACCTCCACAATCACACACCACCGCCTCCACACATCACCACTCAGACACCACCAAACACCACACAGATACTTCTAACACCACCAACACCTCCAGACATCACCAAACAACACACAGACACCATCTATACACCATCAGACGACACCTCTACACATCACCACACAGACACTTCCAACACCACTAACTCCTCCACACACCACCATACACCACCCAGACACCTCTAGCACCTCAAACATCACCATCACCACACAGACACCTCCACACACCACCACACAGATTCCACACACCACCCCACACGCACCTCCATCGCCACTAACTCCTCCACACACCACCATTTTGAGGCAATTACATACAGTCACCCGAGACATTACTATCTGATGAATGGTCATTTAGAGAGTAAAATGAGCTTAAAATAGGGCAAATATGATCTAGGATGCTCTTAATTTTCAAAATTGAAGTTTGAAAATTGAACCCATTCAGGACTTTCCAAAATACAATTCCAATTTAAAGAATCCATCAAACTATAAATCTGACCACCACCTCCATACGTTGCTATCAACAAATCAATCACCTTCTTTCAGCCATTTCCCAAATTCCCACTCAAACACCAAAGGTAAAGATAAAACCACACCTCATTTTTTTCATATAGGCTACCACATATAGGGCACACGAAATATTACTACCAATAAATCAAGCACCTTCTTTTAGCCATTTCTCAATATCTCACTCAAACACCCAAGCTAAAGATAAAACCCTAACCCATATTTTGCATATACCCTGAAGTACATACAGGGCACTCGAAACATTGCTATCAACAAATCAAGCACCCTTCTTCAACCATTTCTCAACTTCTCGCTGAAAATCCCATTCCATTAGCCACACATTTGTAAAAACTGAATTCAAAATCATAAAGAGAAAGCCGCATTGCAAAATCCAAATTTTCATTTCAAACCGCAAATGAGAAACCCACAAAACATATCCACCACCACCACACATTGCTATCGAGAAATCATGCACTCTTCAGTCATTTCTCAATTTCTCACTCAAACACCAAAGGGTAAAGATAAAACCCCACCCATATTTTTCATATAGTCTACTGCATACAGGGCACCAGAAACATTGCTATCAACAAATCAAACACCCTCCTTCAACCATTTCACAAATTCTTACTGAAACACCAAAAGTAAAGATAAAACCCCATTCCATCAGCTGCACATTTGCAAAAACCGAATTTCAAATCATAAAGAGAAAGCTGCAAAGTGCAAAATCCAAATTTTCACTTCAAACGCAAATGAAAAAGCCACAAAATGTAAAGAGAAAGTCACTCCATTGAAAAATATAGGTGATACTATGGGATGATGAAGAGCACGGTAAACAGAAGAGAGAGCCAGAGATTGAAGGGAAGAGGGAGAGTAGAGAACCAACCCGTTGCCACTAGAGGTCGGAGGGAAGAGGAAAAGGTCAAAGGCAAATTATTGCCACCGGAGAGAGGCGCGCGAAGAGAGGAGCGATCGAGAGAGATGAGGGCTGAAGAAACATGAGACTATTGAGAGAGACGAGAGCAGAAGAGAAGAAATGCAGGGGGTTATTACAGTAATAGGGACGTGAGAAAACGCGGGCCGCAGGGTTGAAACCGNGAGAGAGGCGCGCGAAGAGAGGAGCGATCGAGAGAGATGAGGGCTGAAGAAACATGAGACTATTGAGAGAGATGAGAGCAGAAGAGAAGAAATGCAGGGGGTTATTACAGTAATAGGGACTTGAGAAAACGCGGGCCGCAGGGTTGAAACCACGGCCCACGTTTAACGTAAATTATTTAGATAAGCGGTCGCAGCGCAATTTCCAAACACTTTGGCCCACTTTTTTAGAATGCACCGCGATAAAAATGCTGCCCCAAACGGGGCCTAAGTCTAGCACGTTTTTGATTTTGATTTAAGCACTTTTAATTATGTGCATATAAATAAAAGATATCAGTTGATTGTAGCTAGGATGGACAATTGGTTTGTCATGTACCATACAAAGTTATAAAAAAAAAGACATTTGAGATTAACTTCATTCAAAAAATTATAATGCCTTTTAGTTTCTGACGATGTATCATCAGATGATGAATGAATGGTTAATNAAAGATATCAGTTGATTGTAGCTAGGATGGACAATTGGTTTGTCATGTACCATACAAAGTTATAAAAAAAAAAGACATTTGAGATTAACTTCATTCAAAAAATTATGTTGCCTTTTAGTTTCTGACGATGTATCATCAGATGATGAATGAATGGTTAACTAAGGGTCTGTTTGGGGCAACTGTAGCTTATTGAATAATCTGCTGATAAGCTGATTAAAAATAATCTGTTGATAAATTGGGTGGGTAGCTATTACAAATTTTTATTTTTTTTGGAAAAGCCAGACTGCAGCCAGAAAGCTGCCACCGCATCTAGACATGTGCGGTGTAAAAACGTTATTTTCAGCGTTTTGAAAACGCACAAGCTACCAAAACACAGTTTTACCCAAACAGGTCAGGTGCGTTTTCAAAACGCTACCGCACCAAATAAGCTGCCCCAAACGGACCCTAAGATAAGAAAGAAAATGAAAAAAATGTGCATGGATTAAATATTAATGAAAATACTAATATTTTGCTTTTTATGAAATAGAAGCTAGTGAAATTTTGCGAAGATTCATCAAACGCAAATGAGAGTAAATATTAAATACCTCAAAAGATTGGTAAATTATATTCATTATGAAATATGGAAAGAATTATGATTATTTTTTTCTTCTTGTGAGTGTACTTATTATAATAAATTTAACGCATGAAAGAAGAAAGTGATAATGTTGGATGAGAGAGGGGATGAATGGGATGGCTCACATGTGAGTGATGGGAAGATGATAGAGCTATTAGCTATCATAATGATTCTTTAAATGATCCTTGTAGTGGTGATAATAATATTGATGTTGATTTTGGGCTTAAAATATTTTGTTTAGAATCTAGTTTTATCCCATGTTACTAATTTTTATGTTTTTTGAACTCATAATTTTTTATTTAATTTTTTGAATTTCTTATGCTTTTTTAGAACATGTATTCTATGAAATAATATTGTTTTTGCTGATGAATTTTATGTGTTTTCTATTTTTTTCATAATTACTGACATTTTCTGTGTTTTTAATTCAAAAGTTGTGCCTTGATTCAAATCAAAGCCTATGTTTCAATTTAATTAAGTCAAATGTCTCAATTCTCGATGTAGTTTTCTTAAAACTTGGCTGGTCCAAACCATCCTCGAACTCTTCTTTTTTAGAGGAGTCTAAATCTGTCATTGAGTCACTATAATGTGCATTGAATTACTCGCAATCCACATGGAAAGAAATTTAAAGGTCGTATTGTCTCAAAACTCTTTTACCATCCACAAATTACAAATCTGTGAGCCATTTTCTGCATTGGGTCACTCGTGTGAATATGTTTCGCTAGTTTTAAAATTGTAAAGGTTTCATCACTATTTGTCGATGGTAAATAACTCGAATAGAGAACTTACTGTAATTTGCATGATTTCCACAATTGTGTAAACCTTTAGTGACCTTGGATTGCTCTTATCAAGATGAACACATTCCTACCAAAATCATTGCCTATTGCCATAAAATTTAAGGATTATAAATTTAGATCTTATAACTTATAATTATTTTGGATGATATAATCATTAAATCCATCATTGTTGTTGTTTTATGGTATTTGCAAGTTTCAATGATGTACCTTTTTTGTTGGCAAAAAGGTTTCATTGCTTGCTGCCAATGTTGGACCATATTCATTAATCATTAGGGGGAACCTTGGTCTAGGCAACCCCACCGGGGCAACCCAGGGTAGGGATTTGCAACGAGGGAATGATTTTGGACTGTTCAATCTAAGGCATTGTATTTGTAAATTTTAGTGCAAATGATGAAAATACTACCTTTAAACTCTATAAATTGGCCCCATTTGAAAACATATGGATCGATTTTAGTTGAGAGAAACATCATATTTTTATGAAAAATCCAAAACTTTGACCCCCATAAAATCTCCATTTGGTCATTTCTGGTATTTTACCGATCTAAGCTCTCTTCTGTCTCCTTGGTTGCCTGATCTTCTCTGTTGGTAGGAGAACGGTTATGCCAACTGCCTTACAACCCAATAGTTGGCTATCGCTATTGTTCGTCATTCGTTGCCCATCATGAACTAACTTTGACTTCTTTCAGACGCTTGGCAATCAATGATTGTTGTCACTTCTTTTCTGATGCCCGTTGATGATTAACTTTCAACATCCCTCCTTGAAGGGGTTGATAAAAAAAAATGGTGTTTTTTTATACACACCTAGGAAAACTTAGTATTAAAATTGTTGGATCCTATGCCTATTAGTTGTGCTAGCATCTGACTAGGAGAAAAAGAGAAGGTTATTGGGAGTTGGTAGAGGGGAATACTAAGAGAAAGAAAAGAAAAATCTACTCTGAATGAGCAGTAATACAATAAAATAGAGGCCAAAATCCCATAAAAGTTTTGAGCTATTGAGTCTGATTGTCTTTGTATTGGTAGAGATTTGAGTTTGAGCACTACAAGAATAGCTATAGAATGTGTTATACATGCGAAAAAGTACCAAGTATAAGAAGCCTATAACTTAAGGACTTGGATTATTAGTCAACTCTCTGACTTAGAAAAGTAGCCACTGTTTCGGTGGCAGTTGCGGAGNACTACAAGAATAGCTATAGAATGTGTTATACATGCGAAAAAGTACCAAGTATAAGAAGCCTATAACTTAAGGATTTGGATTATTAGTCAACTCTCTGACTTAGAAAAGTAGCCACTGTTTCGGTGGCAGTTGCGGAGTAAGCATTAGGAGAGTTCTTTATGATCTTAATCGAAGTATCCCTTTAGTTGGCAGACAAGTTCACTTTGATTTTAGTGAGTGAGTGCCTTGAGCTCAGTTGGCGAGTTCTGAGAGCTGATTGGGGAGTTTTTTTGAACTCAACATAGTGAGTTCATCTTGAGCTCAGCTGGCTAGTGTGACTACTTGCATTTTATTATAAGGGAGTTAACCCTTAGTTTGTACAAAAACACTAGTTGCTCTATTCAATTCCTGGATGGGAAGGAGCCGATACCATTCCCTTTACATTTCTCACCAGCGCTAAGGTGCTAATACCAAATCACAAAACATACTACTATCTTTGAGAAACTTTGATAGATGGAAAAGTTGTGGAATGGAAACCCGATAAAAGGCATTGGGTATATCTTGCCTTCGATCCTACATGTAAAGACTTGTTATGCAATTAACGATATAAAAGCCCAAGGAATGTTGCTATTGCTTTCACTCCTCGGGTGCCCATTTCTGGACAGCTCCTATATGGCAAACAAGCTACCATGGTCGAGCTATAAGAGAATAACTTGGGCACAAAAAATCACTCTAGACTTACCTTCATCAGTTGGTTGAAATATGAACGACATAAGGAAGAAAGACTGTTTTGTTTGAACATACTCTGAAATGCTATTTTTACTCCTAGAGGCATCGATGCATGGGCTCACCTTCAATACCAAAGCGACGCTTGTCAAAAAGCTCTTGAGGCGAATGCATCTTGAAATCCATGAAATGTCACAATAGAAACAAAGTAGCTTGTTTCATTCGAGTTAAAAATGTTCCAATTAGATCACCACTGTTTTCCTTGTGAATAGCAATAATGATTAGATTAATTCCTGCAGCAACATCCACGACCGAAACAAATTTCGCCCCAAAGTTTGATTTTCCTTGTAAATTTTAGAACTCATGGTTGATTATAAATTGTCCTATGATATGTTCTCATTTCATGAACGGTTCTTCCATCTACAATCAAGTCAAATTAACTTCAAAGGATGAAAATCAGACATATTTTTGAACTTCGATCGACATGTTATGCTATTTGGTAATACTCTTTGTTCATGATAATTCCTGGGCAACTTATTAAAGAACCATGACTCAGATTTTTTATGACCACACACCAAGATTTTGAATTTTACATCAACGGTCTATTTTGCAAAAGATTGCACATCTCAAGGCATTTTGATGATGTCAAAATTGTCTTTGAGTGATTGAGAAACTATAATGTCAATATGTGCCTCTAAAATGTGCTTTTAGGGTCTCATTAAGTCACCATTGTGGTATCAAAATCAATCCCTCAAAAACCATCTATGTCTAGGTATGACATTACCCAGGAATATTCTTCATCTTTGTTCCATCTAGGGATAACTCACCTACATCTAGAGATCCATATTGAATCTATTGAGCAACCTAATTTTTTTTAAGGTTTATGTAGAAGGTAGCTTCCTTCATTTGGGATGGAACCTGAAAAAAAAACATTCAATAAAATTAAGTTGTATATGCTTCAAAGTTTAATCTCGACAACTCCAACCCAACACAATGAGAACAGTAAAGAAAACACCTTTCGCTATCTCAATCAAAGAATAATGTGAGTTAAAGCTTATTATTTTCTATCAAGCCCTAATATTGGGTGTTGATATTTGTCATGAAAAGGCTCCCAACATTACTTAGCCCACAAGATCGCATTAATCTCAAGGGTGGACCCATTGAAGTTCTTGATAATGAGACAAACTCCTGCAAGATACCTAGCGGAATGGTCATGTTACTCTTATTATTATACATTTGATATATGCTCTAACAAGGGCAAGTGTTGTTTAACTTTTTGGTGATACATTATATACAAGCAAACTCTCCCCCAAACAATAAACCAAATGATAAAGAAGAAGATCAGCAACCCTCTAGGAGATTCACTTTGATGGAGTTCGCCATGAAATCAAGATTTATGCCTTGACTATCAAAAGTTGCGCTAGAAATAACATATTCTTCTTACATCGAGACGTGCAAGACAGACTACTAGCTGGCTTTTTTTTTTAACATCTGACCAAGAAGAAAGTAGGATTTGATCTCTTATGGTTAGCCTCCAAGTTGTAGAAGGATTATAGATTCAAAGACTACGAATCTAGTATGGTTCTCAATTCACAATTAACCATGCAATAGTTACTATGAATTCAACAAGTGCGAGTTAGCATTTATTGCATGAGCGTCTTTTGTAAAGGATAAACCCACAAAATCACTTTGTTCCCAATGGTGGACCAACGTGATGATAAGTCTAATTTTGATAAGATTGTTCACCAGATATTCATACTATCATACAGTTTGACATGTCATATATGCCTCAAAAGAGAAAAAAATATTACGTGCAGACTGGGTAAGTATTTATTTGGTTGTATTGTAGTGGTATTGATGTGATAGTTACCACAATACCACCAATTCACACATACAGATACTACCGTAATATTCACTTCTCAAAAGGTGGATCAAAAAGCAAGCTTTGTCCGACGTTTTAGCTATACATGTTAAACCAATATACTTTCCCCTCAACAAGAGCTGAATGATAGAAAACATCAGTAACCCATCGGGAGTGTTCTCCATATGTTCAACAATGCTGCCCCAATTTTCTGAAGTTCCGCTAAAATTTTGTCGTCTTCATCACGTTGAATCAAGCAACGCACTCCACTACTCCATGGCCTCTTTGAACCTTAAATAATAACAAAGTAGAATTTTAAGCTCTTATGGTTGGACTTAATTATTTATAAGGTTTATAGATTCAAAGACTTCACATCCTCGAAGACTCACTTTGCCATTAACCAGATGATAGACACCTTAAAGATCAACAAGATGAGTTAGCATTCTTTCGCCAGTAGGCGTTGAACCTTATGTGAAGGGTAACAGAGATTAACCTGGAATGTGTGACCCGACTATAACAAACGAGCAAATTCCCATTCAAAGCTTGCAAACTAGATGGGCAAATAAGAAGGGGATGAGCTTATGATCATTATGACCTGAAGTTGAGAATCGTTTGCGCCAACAATTATGTGCAAAATTTTAAGCTATCTAAAGCCCTAACTTGCCTTTCAGAAAATCCTAACCAAACTCCAGCACTGGCAAAACAAATCTCAAAGCCTAAGATTGCTTCTACAAATGGAAATATGAATGCTCGAGCTATTAAAGACCAAGTTATTGGCATCAGTTGCTTGTTGCTCGTTTAAAGGACTTAGCCCTCCAAGAAATAAACCCTTCTCTTAATCTTGTTGTCCATCCATGTTATCAACACTTTGCATCAAATTTGCTTAAATCTAATTTGGACGAAGTTAAAATCACCACAGACAAGATCAATGTGAGTTTGTGGAGCTCATCCATTTGGCCTTAAAAATGATAATAAAGATCAAAAGAATTGGTTACTACTAGCCAAACATAATTTTTGTATTGCATTAGGTTGCCAAACCATTTACACCCAATGATGGTATCCCAGTCTTCCAAAAGATGAGGAAAAAATATCATAGATTCAATCGACCCACCATCAACATTTGTCCGTTGCTTCCTTCATCTTAGTAGTGACAGACTACTTTCTAAAATGACCAAATGTTATTTCACTTAGAAGTCATCATGGAGTGATTAACTCATTTGGTGAACATAAATCATCGATTGATTTTATATGCCCCATTGATAATGGGCCAACCTTCAAAAGCATCAACACGAAGCATTCCTACTCATGTCTTCAATTATCAAATAAATGGCTTTCAGAATAGAAACAGCAGGAGTCAAAGTTCGGATGATGCTCCAGAACTACAACAATATCCAGTGAAGCTTGAAGATGAAGTCTGAAAGTTTTATATTACCACAGTTATACTAACACTCTTTAACGTTCCAGCAGAACACACAGATTTAGCATCTCCTCACATTGGTGCTATTATTATAAAATCTGCAGTGCAACGCAAGAACTTTTAAAGGCATGCTAAAAATTACAATCTTGCTGGGTCAACATATGTGACATAACAAGTACCGGAGGATCGAGCACGGTGGGTTGATTTTTATGGCCGAGTTCATGTAAAGTGAGTTCCTTGATGAATCTTTTGTGTTTTCAAATAATTGGTTTGGAAAACTTTTGATTCGTATGGTACTGAGTAGATGCCCAATGAGAAGCTCTTTGCTGAGAGGGTTCTTGAAGGCGTGCTAAATTTGAAAGATTTTAAGTTGTCTTGAAAAGCTATAAAGCATGATAATAAATAGAGCAAGTGCATGTCAAGATTCACATACATATCACTCGATTCCTATGTATTTACATATCTAACACCTAAACTGTAATTTTTATGCATTGGTCACATTACCCATGCTTTGAAATGGTGTATTTTATTGTTTAGAAGTTAAATTAGTTTTATTTTTTATGTGATATGAAAGATTTGGGTGGTAGAAATGTATGAAGCAAATTTAGGTGGTAAATTTGTAAATACATAGGAATCGAGCGGTATGTATGTAAATGCCCCTAGCATAAATTGGTGCCACGTAGGTATTCATATGGATAATGAGTAAGAAAACGTCCCTCTCAAACCCAAATAAATCTATTCTCACCATAAATACAAGCCCTAAATCTCTCATCAAATACGTTGAAAAACTACTGGCAGCTTGTAGAAATACAAATTATATTTAAAAGATGATAAAGAAGATGGAAATTTTGATCAAATCAGTACTTCTCCTTACTCTTTCCCGGGCATTTATCTTTTCCTTAAGTTAGTGCTCTAACATAACAAATTTGTAACAAAGTGAGCTTGTTCTTATCCAAATGAATAACTAAGATAAATTTATATTTAATCTTAAAACCATCTGTTTCAAAAAATTGTGATTGCCAAATCAATAAACATGCATGTTGACCATGATCATTGATGCATCATCAATAAATTTATATAAAGCATGAATCTTGATGCATTTTTATACAATTATTTAAACTCAAATTTAAGATTAACTAGGCCCTAATTTCAACAGATTTATAATCAAATTGGTTGTCTCGACAAAACAAACTCAATAATACTAAAATTGGTTTAATTCGGGTCCAATAAAGCCTAGATCAAGCCATTATAACACATTTGGTGGCTTTGGATTATCAATTGATTGGTCAAATGAACTCCAAATTTGATATTTATAATTGAATCGAGTGTCTTGAAGAGAGAATTCCAACAAGCCCAAGATTCTTAAATTTTTGAGATCGTTAAGATGATCAAGTCATTACAAAAATCATCTATGATCAAAGGACAAGTGATTAGGAAGTTATGCATCAATACACCAAAATGTCTANATTTTAAGTTGTCTTGAAAAGCTATAAAGCATGATAATAAATAGAGCAAGTGCATGTCAAGATTCACATACAAATTTGATTGGTCAAATGAACTCCAAATTTGATATTTATAATTGAATCGAGTGTCTTGAAGAGAGAATTCCAACAAGCCCAAGTTTCTTAAATTTTTTAGATCGTTGAGATGATAAAGTCACTACAAAAATCATCTATGATCAAAGGACAAGTGATTAGGAAGTTATGCATCAAAACACCAAAATGTCTCTCCGCAAAAGGTTATAAATTGGCCCATTCTCTTCACTTGTGAGGGAGCTAGGAGGATAAAGAGAAGGGGAATTTCATAACTTGTTCTAGAGAGAAACTTGATGATAAACATGGCGGCCAAAGCCTATGACCATCAGTTGTAACGACATGATGCCGACCACCGGCCCCTGGGGACATTTGCTTGCAACTTTTGTATTCCAAATACAGCTGTTATGTATAACACCTGTATTGAAGAGACAACAATAACCACCAACCTATGTAGTTGTCAATCATCGTCTGTCAGTCATTGTTGACAACTATTGGTCGTTGCCACCTCCAACCACATGCCTCCGGGGAGCTTTGCTTGCAACCATTTAGCCAAACTAAGATATTTGTGGTTAATTGCTTTTATTACAACCACCAACTATAATACCTATAACCAACTACTGCTGTTATTACAACAACCAACTACTACTATTAAGGTTATTAATTATGTCATCTGTGGCTAACTTCTGCTATTGTAGCCACCAACTACAACTTTTATACCGAACTATTGTTGTTATTACTAGAACCAACTATGGTTTTTTTTTTGCCAACTATTACTATTACAGTTTCTAACAATGACATTTATGACCAATTACGACTATTGCAGCCACCAACTACAACTTTTATATCTAACTATTTTGCTATTACAATAACCAACTACAACCTATGTGGCTAGGGTTGCCATAACGGCTCGTTGTTCGCGAACAACTCGTGTTCGGCTCGTTCACTAAGTTAACGAGCTGAACACAAACAACATGAACAAATTTTTGTTCGCTCGTGTTTGANTTACGACTATTGCAGCCACCAACTACAACTTTTATATCTAACTATTTTGCTATTACAATAACCAACTACAACGTATGTGGCTAGGGCTGCCATAACGGCTCATTGTTCGCGAACAACTCGTGTTCGGCTCGTTCACTAAGTTAACGAGCCAAACACAAACAACATGAACAAATTTTTGTTCGCTCGTGTGTGACTCGTTTTGGCTCGAAATATTACTAATCAATTATATATATATATCTTTGATGAGTAGTATTTTTTAAAAAAATAATTGACTACAAGGCTACAAAGATTTATAATCAATTAAAAGTATTAATAAAGAAAATAGAATAAAAAATATTAAATTAGATTCAAATGATGTTTTGAATCTTGTCACAATCCTTAACATCTTATGCNTTAATTGACTACAAGGCTACAAAGATTTATAATCAATTAAAAGTATTAATAAAGAAAATAGAATAAAAAAATATTAAATTAGATTCAAATGATGTTTTAAATCTTACCACAATCCTTAACATCTTANAAAGAGTCGAACACGAACACACTTTTTGAGCTCGAAATATAAACGAGCCGAACACGAGTTGAGCCTGGGCTCACTCTTGTTGGGCTCGTTTACACCCCTATATGTGACTAACTACCACTGTTATAGTTTTTAACTACAGCCGTTGTGATCATCTACTATTGTAACCACAAAATATAACATTTATGGCTAATTATTGTTTTTGCAACAACCAACAACAACNTTATTTGGCTCGTTTACACCCCTATATGTGACTAACTACCACTGTTATAGTTTTTAACTACAGCCGTTGTGACCATCTACTATTGTAACCACAAACTATAAGATTTATGACTAACTACTGTTTTTGCAACAACCAACAACAAAATTTGCGGCTAACTACTATTATTATATCTTCCAACTACGACCTTTATAACCAACTTTTGCTATTTCAACTACTATACATCATTTATGGCCAGTTATTATGTTTGTAGTAACTAACTACGACATTTATGACCAACTATTGCTATTATAGTAAGAACCTGATTATTATAACTAAATTATGAATATTATAGTTAAAATACTATTATACAAGCGTGTTTTTCAGCTGTTTTTTTTTATCTTTTCTAATTCAAGAAAAGATTTGACTTATGTACCTACATTTATGTAGTGGATTATTTTAGCTATGCTAACCTCCGTGATTTTTTTCCTTTCAAGACTTTCCACTAAAAAAATATTAGCGGCCCTTATTTTTTTTAATTATATGTGATGAATTTTCATGCAACACTAAGACATTAAAATACCGCTCTACAACCATAAATTTTCTGACACATGTCAATCATCATTTGGTTGATAAGGTTAAAATTTATTTGTTTAATAATACTTTAGGTATAAATAATACTCCAAGTGAATTCTATACTCGTTTTGTTTTTTAACTTCAATTATTGTATGTTGAACATGCGTTTTTATAAATTTCAGATAATTTTTTTTTTCACTTTTTATTTCCCTAATTAACAAATTTATTATTACCTCCTATGTAAGGGCAAATCATGAAATTCATCTTTTTTTTCTTGAGACCTTTAATTTCTGTCTGATGTACAATTGTTTTCTTTGGGATAATTACATGCGGAGCACCCAAAACATTGTTATTTACAAATCGTGCACCCAAGCAACTTTTTGAACTGTTGAACCGCTGCATTTACGTGTGTCAGTATCAAATCATTGAGAATTTGATAAAAATAAAAGGTACTGATTGTGGTTTTATGATGAATTTTGATATTTGAGTGAGAATTTGAAACATGGATGAAATAGGGTGCTTGATTTGTAAATAGCAATGTTCTTTTGAGGAGAACAAGCTCTAATACTCCCCATCTCAAGATTCCTCATATTATTTCTAATAAGATTCTTCATATTATTTCTAACAAATGTGTTATATATTGGAGCTCATTTTTATTTCATATATTTGCCAGAGAATAATGCGAAAAACAGATGCGTAGCATGAACATGCAAACAATTGTTTTATTTACTATGAAATGCAATAAACAATCAATCTCTTTTTTTTATTATTTTTTATCTTTCTTTCTGAAAGAAATAAGAAATAATAATAATAATAATAATTTGGGCTATCAAAAAAACTGTTTTTCGCGAACAGTTCGTGTTCGGTTCGTCAATGTGTGTTCGATTCGTTCGATAAGTATACGAGACGAACGTGAACAAATTTTTTTCGTTCGGTTAATTAAACGAACCAAACACGATAATTGATGCGTNTTTTTTTTTTTTTTTATCTTTCTTTCTGAAAGAAATAAGAAATAATAATAATAATAATAATTTGGGCTATAAAAAAAACTGTTTTTCGCGAACAGTTCGTGTTCGTTCATCAATGAGTTTGTGTTCGATTCGTTCGATAAGTATACGAGACGAACGTGAACAGATTTTTTTTGTTCGGTTAGTTAAACAAACCAAACACGAAAATTAATGCTTTCGTTATTGTTCGAATCGTTATTGTTCGAAATATAAGATAATTTAAAATNTAAATTTCTTTGTGTTTTAGGGTTTGGTGAAAGTTAAGTGTATTCTTAATGACTTAACCCATGAAATATTTTTCAAAGGGTTCTCTAGCCACACTAAACCCTCCAGAATTTTCTTAGTATTTTCTAAGCAACATGCTAATTTTTATGATTAATTTATGCAAAGAATAGACATAAACTTGTAAACTGTGGATCTCTATCTAGAGGTCTCCTCTAACTTTGAAAAAAATGAAAGAATGTTCACCAAGAAAGAGGCCAAAATTTCAAGCCATGGTGAAATATCTACATGCATGGAGAACCAAAAGACTCAAAATAGTGTTTAGTTAATTAAAAATAAAATATGCATCACATAAACTTCAAGTTATTTCCACGTTATTCTCCTCTGTTCATGGAGTAAGAGGTTCTTTTTATTTTATTTTTGTGAATTTTCTACACCAAGATATGCATTTTTGAAGTTAGGGATCATTTTTTAAATTATTTAATACCCTATTTATCTATTTAAATGCGCGGCGCTACCTCATCCTAGGCAGCTCCAAACGGCGATGCAGCGTGCTCCCCTCGTTGTACTTTCCACCTTGGCATGCCATACGGCCCGCGGTTCACGCATCGAGAGTTCATACGGCTAGATCTTATCCGTTAACAAGATAAACGTGTGATCTGATGACTCCCTGTCATCGCCCCCAACTAGGCANGTTTAGTTAATTAAAAATAAAATATGCATCACATAAACTTCAAGTTATTTCCACGTTATTCTCCTCTGTTCACGAAGTAAGAGGTTCTTTTTATTTTATTTTTGTGAATTTTCTACACCAAGATATGTATTTTTGAAGTTAGGGATCATTTTCTAAATTATTTAATACCCTATTTATCTATTTAAATGCACGGCGCTACCTCATCCTAGGCAGCTCCAAACGGCGATGCGGCGTGCTCCCCTCGTTGTACTTTCCACCTTGGCATGCCATACAGCCTGCAGTTCACGCATCGAGAGTTCATACGATTAGATCTTATCGGTTAACAAGATAAACGTGTGAACTGACGACTCCCTGTCATCGCCCCCAACTAGGCTAGTGCATGACCGTTAACATTAAAACCCTAAGATCTCACTCATTTCTCAACCAAATGACCTCGGGTTTGATCCTATGGACTCGTCTAAGTGTGACAAACACATCCATATGGTAAACATACCATTAAACTAATGCCAATCAAATGGAGAATCAAAATAGGCTCGGGAAGAGGGGAAGTTCAATACCTTTGCTCTGAGAAGGGAAGCTTCAATCAGAGGTGCTCGACACGTACATAGTCGTGGTTAAAGTTCTAGAACCGAATTTGATCAAGGCCGGATTTGGGTGTTGGTCTTGAGCTATCTTAGAGGCTATGTATTAGAGGGATTTGATAAGGCGTTGTCTTAGTTCAGTGTGGTGATGTTGTAGGTTAGTTTAATTTAAATTTGGGGCACTATGGAGGTGTGGTAGATAATGTCCTGTATCTGGCAAGGATTTGAGCTAAAAAATTGAGCTCCGGCAAGGGAAATTAGGGCAATAGAGTGGTTAGGTTGCACTGTGGAGGTTTCAAGGAAGCTCAGGGAGTGATTTCAGAGGGTATCCTTTAGAAAATTTCAGCACACCTTCCATGGCCATGGTGATGGAGGTTTTATAAAAATGGCTTAGGGTGGCTCTATGGGCCAATTTATGGGTGCAATGTGTTGCCTATGTGGAGGGCAGAGAGGCTCTAAAGTTCAAATGCGATGAGGTAGCCTTTAGGATAACTCATGGTTTTGGCTCCTCTAGCGACTAGGCCGACCGACAAGGCTAGGGGAGGTGGCCAGGACTTCAGGTGAGTCAAGGGAATTTGTCACAACAATTTATTTTGGCAGGTGTTTAGTTTTGACAAAAATCCCTTAAGCTTAACCAATTTTGGAAATAAATCCTTCAATTTGGGGATCCTTGTTGACCTCATATTTGAGGTCATCTTTTCCCTTATCTGGATATCCTAGGATCTAGCCTAAAGATTTCTCTATTTTAACTCTCTTAAAGGACTCGACTGGGACCCACACCCCTTAGAAATTCAAGCCATTTCTTTGCTCCTTGCAGTATCATGTGGACGGTTTCAGATCCTCAACGTTTGATTGAGTCGATCAAAAGGCCGACATATTGAAGCTCAAATTGAACTCCTATAGAAATTTGAAAGACATAGGTGGACACGTGGCGTGTGTGATGTTTGACTAGCCACTACAAGCGTCGTATTTGACTTTGTTTGTTGCTTATGCAAGGATCAGT
>JXCR01142850.1:262692-277034 GCA_002079205.1 Phalaenopsis hybrid cultivar | reverse complement strand
ATGCCCATTGCCAATTACAACTTTATCAGGTCCTTGATATGATATTGTCTGTTGCATATTTCTATATGAGGGTTAATGTGAGATGTGACTCCAATATCGAGAATCCATTCTTGTGGTGGGGAGCAAAGGTCAGTGGATAGAGCCACTACAGAAGGTGGCAGATTTGGTCCATATTGCAGATTGGCTCGATGTAAACATTGGGCTATTGAGTGACCATTCTTGGCATTTTTCTATTTGGTATTATTGCTGACATTGTTGGTTATTATATTGAATAAATTTCAATTATAGCTTTTTTGATTTGATGACTGACAATTGTTCTTGTGAGTAAAAAGAATTGTGAGTTGACATCTCACTAATTCATTAGCAAGATTACATTCTTCATTGTAAATAAGTGAGNGTCTACTTCGATGTGTTTGGCGCGAGCATGAAACATTAGATTGTGAGCAAGGGCAATTGCAGATGTATTATCATTGTAAATGGTATTCACAGAAGTTTGAGTTTCAGTGAGTTTGTGTAGCAATCAACGTAGCCAAATGATTGTTGTGGTTGTGGCAGCAAATGCCTTTCATTTTGCTTCAGTAGATGATTTTGTGACATTTGGTTGTTTCTTAGCTGACTAGGAGATGAGATCGAGAACTAGGTAAATGCAAAAACATGTTGTTGATTTTATGTCTGGTTGATTGTTTTGCAATATAATATGTAAAATTTTGTTGTGAGGATGGCTCACCTGTTGATGCCATATCCTAGAAGTAATGGTAGAGTGTTGAAGAGCGATGGTTTGATATAGACCTTGGTTAGCTGGATCAGTCATTAAAACTTTTTGGTTCATATATCTTATATATAAAACTTATGGCATAAAAAATAAATTGACAGTTGTTGTCTTTAATAAGTTTATTAACTGGAATGAGATTGTGTGAAAGAGATGAGGTGCATAAGAGAGAAGAAAGAATTAACTTACTAGCTTGGGTGGGTAAAATACCCTTACTAGTGTGAGGAATTTTTGTGATATGCCCATTGCCAATTACAACTTTATCAGGTCCTTGATATGATATTGTCTGTTGCATATTTCTATATGAGGGCTAATGTGAGATGTGGCTCCAATATCGAGAATCCATTCTTGTGGTGGGGAGCAAAGGTCAGTGGATAGAGCCACTACAGAAGGTGGCAGATTTGGTCCTTATTGCAGATTGGCTCGATGTAAACATTGGGCTATTGAGTGACCATTCTTGACATTTTTCTATTTGGTATTATTGCTGACATTGTTGGTTATTATATTGAATAAATTTCAATTATAGTTTTTTTGATTTGATGACTGACAATTGTTCTTGTGAGTAAAAAAGAATTGTGAGTTGACGTCTCACTAATTCTTTAGCAAGATTACATTCTTCATTGTAAATAAGTGAATATAAAGCTTACAGACATATGGGATAGGCTGTGTTCTAATGGTCATGTTGAACTCTTGAAAACTAGGTGATAAACTATTTAAAACATACTAATTAATGTCTTCATTACCAGTTATGAATCCTACAACAGCTATATTAGCAACCATATTTTAAATCTTTGTAAAATATCGCGTCATATTGTTGGTGCCCATGGATATATTCTATATTTCATTCCTGAGTTGAATAACATGAGATAAATTTGTAGAATGAAATCTTCTCTGTAAGATCGCTCATATTCCAACATTGTTGTGGAGATGAATGGTCTATCTTAAGGGTAATAGAACAAAGTTATATATAGTGTCCATTACTCGTCGTAACGGAGGGCCTACCTCTAGCCAATCAGTAAAGTNTATGGGATAGGCTGTGTTCTAATGGTCATGTTGAACTCTTGAAAACTAGGTGATAAACTATTTAAAACATACAGATTAATGTCTTCATTGCCAGTTATGAATTCTGCAACAGCTATATTAGCAACCATATTTTAAATCTTTGTAAAATATTGCGATATTGTTGGTGCTTATGGATATATTCTATATTTCATTTCTCAGTTGAATAACATGAGATCAATTTGTAGAATGAAATCTTCTCTGTAAGATTGCTCATATTCCAACATTGTTGTGGAGATGAATGGTCTATCTTAAGGGTAATAGAACAAAGTTATATATAGTGTCCATTACTCGTCGTAACGGAGGGCCTACCTCTAGCCAATCAGTAAAGTGAGGACTTTTTGTACTAGAAAATCTTCATGAAAGTGAAGGATTTCTCATGCTGACATAACCTTCATCATCCATGGAACGAGGATCGAAGAAATTCCTCATTCTCTACTCAAAATGGCTTCATCCCATTTTTCTAGTGATGAAGCCATCAAATGGCCATGGGGTTGCTAGTCTTCTGGACAATTAGTTTAGGGTTTTAAGCGGTAGGTTTTGCTTTTTGGATTTGAAGGGGGATCACAAAGCACATAATCCCATGAGCTTTTCTCTAAGAACAAAAAAAATAACATATTTCCTCTAAAAACTAGATCTAGGAGCTCTAGGAAAAGATATTGTAAAAGATTCAAGAATTTCACCTTCTTGACGGCTGATCGTAGCATTCTCTTTGATTGTCCAAGCTCCATCGTTGCTCAGATGAATTTTTCCGCTTCTTTTCGAAAGAGTGAAAAAGANGATTTGAAGGGGGATCACAAAGCACATAATCCCATGAGCTTTTCTCTAAGAACAAAAAAAATAACATATTTCTTCTAAAAACTAGATCTAGGAGCTCTAGGAAAAGATATTGTAAAAGATTCAAGAATTTCACCCTCTTGACGGCTGATCGTAGCATTCTCTTTGATTGTCCAAGCTCCATCGTTGCTTAGATGAATTTTTCCGCTTCTTTTAGAAAGAGTGAAAAAGCACTCCTCTACAAGGAAAATTCGTTGAAGCTCCAAACTCAGACCTCTAATCCTTCCCCACATAGCAAAGAAGCTCTCCTTCATCGTAGGAGAGGTGAAGCTCTCCCACTCCTCCAAAAGCAGTTCCTCCAAGGAAGAATAAGAGGAGGAAGAAGAAGAAGATGATTTTCGGAAGTNAATCCTTCCCCACATAGCAAAGAAGCTCTCCTTCATCGTAGGAGAGGTGAAGCTCTCCCACTCCTCCAAAAGAAGTTCCTCCAAGGAAGAATAAGAGGAGGAAGAAGAAGAAGATGATTGTCGGAAGCAAACCATTTCCTCACCTTTCTCCCAAGCTCTTTACCTTGGGAAGCTCCCAAGTATTCTCCAAGAAGAAGAAGAATATGAAGAAGCACCCTTGCAAAGACCAGCTCTACTCTCGCTATTAGCAGCCCAGAAGAAGAAAAAAATTCTTTAGAGAGGGACTTAGGAGAAGCCAAAGGAAAAAAATCCAAATACTCTCAAATTTACCTCCTTTTTACTCAAAAAGGGGTTGCCACACTCTCTTAGAACCTTCCAAAAGAGGCCACCTTGACAGCTTTTGATCCTCCCCATGCACATCTCACCATATCCAAGGCATATTTGTACTTTTCGGCTACCTAGAGAGGTGTGCCACGTGATAATCTCAAGAAAAAGCAGAGTAGAAAATAGCCTGGTGCCTAAGCGCTATGACTGTGGCCTTAAGAGGCCTGACAACTAGGCACTGGTCCCCTGACACCTACTTTTTGTGCTCTCGATTTTTAACATTTCTGGGCTATTTCGAGCACCTACTTTCTAAAGACTGGTGTCTAAGTGCTGGGTCTGGCACTTAGATGTCAGAGGGCTTGCACTTACTTTTTAGGCTCTTAGTTTTGAGATCTTAGGAGTCACTCTAGGAGCCAGAGGGCTGGCGCCTAAGCACCGGTCTAAGCCAAAAATTTTGATTTTTATGGGAAACCTCCAGCGGAGGGTTTCATTGACCCTCGGGCTATGGGAGATGAAATTTAACTAAAATATTATCTCCATAATTTAAAAAATTAGCATTTTTATGGGCCATAGAAAAGAGATTTTGATGTTAGAAGGTGTCCCAGATTACCATGCGAGTATGGCTTTCTAAACCCTAGATTTCCAGGAAATGCCCACGGGAAGTTATCACAAATTCATTTAACCACATGAGGCTTCGCAGGTGGTGAGTTCTTCAAATATTAGAATAGACCTCGAACACTTCCCATATCATAAATGATACTACTGAATGATGAACTCTCCCAATCAAGATGGTTCTCTTGAGCTACAAGATGCTATGAATGAATAGTGCATAGTCTCGAGTTATTCAAGTGTACACTCTACACGTGTGACATCAGAAATTGATGCCAACAAAATAATACATATCTTTTATTTTCTTTGGAGTTTTTAGTAGAGAATATGTATATCACTTGATATCTTATGTATTTTTAATGAGAACTTTGTTCAACAGNAAAAATATGAAATCAAACAGACCCTATATTTTTCATAGTTTAAATGAAAGAGCGTTATACCTCAAATCCTGTATCTATCCCGAAGGATAAACACAAGACTTGAGGATGAGGCTCGATCAAATAAACTAAGAAAAATATGACATCTGTTTGGTCTACGAAACTGTTTTATTTGCCGACAAGTTCCTCTATTTAATACGAAGAATTAAATATGATTTATATTAAGCTGGGTTCGGACAAGCTTCCTATAAGGGCAAGCCCCTATAGTTAATAACATCTTAGAAAACTGAAGTCACTTAAGAAAACTCTCGATAAAAATCAGAGAATATTATCTTCAAAGAGGTCAAAAGGATGAGAATTTTCAACAATATCGGACAAAGATGTGTGAAAGGAGAATGATTCAAATTTGGAACATTTTGTTGTAGAATCCAAATGAGGAAGAACTAGGGGATGTCATAGATATGGAGGAGAATCTTGGTGACTTTCCAATCTATCATATTATTTGGCTTCAGTTTAGAGAGAAATATTTGAATATTTCATCCTGCAAATTTTATTAGTTAGGGCTTACATTTGTGTGAAACGATCACATAAATAGCCTGAAAATGTGAGGATTTAGGTCGTGACGAACGACAACCTCAGAATCCTAAGACGAGTTAGAACTTATAGTGTACAACAAAACTGTACAAAGGCCTAAAGATGAGGTGAGGATTTATGCTGCATAAGTAAACTACCTTGAAGTCCTATGTCTTGATTGTTTAATTCTAAGGAAGGAAATCAGTTTAACTGATGTAGACGTGCTTTGTTGTTGAAGATGGTCGTGCTGCCCACAATTCTAGCTCCAAGCTCTTTGCCGTCATGGGTTTAAGTTTTCTAATGTGTCGGGTCATGATGTCAAATCAGATGACCCTGTGGTTGAAGTTCTTTAAATGTTATGGGGCATGTTAAAGTTGATTAGAGCGACACCGGTTATGATCTTACGGTTCCCTCGTTCTGGGACCACTATTTTCTATCGGATTCACTTAGTCCAAATGGATTTACTAAACTCAACTTAATGAGTTTCATACTTTCATTTAGACTGTGAGAAGTCTCGTTAGCAACCGTAGGTTACCTCCTCCGAGGGATTCCCGATCATTCGATAAAGACGTCTTAATTTAGTTACAATTATTGTTTTGTGATGTTTGTGATTAAATTTTGAATTGTCTTATATTTTAAATGTTGTGGCGGTGAATTTTAATTTGATTGATTTTAGTTTTAGTTTTGGTTTTGGGTTTTGCGGCTATCTTAACAGTTTTGGTTTTCATGCAGGGTAACATCGTTGTTTAACATGCAAGTTTGTATTTTTATACATACATGCAAGTGAGTAAGTACAATAACGTACTGGAAAGTAAAGTACGGGGAACTAGAAATGTAGGTAAAATAAATTACAATAAAAGCATACCTGGATGGTCTTTTCGTCATCTTCAACTGAAGCTCAAAATGCATGCAAGAGTATTTATATATTAAAAGCATTTTATGTAAAGCGGGGAAATAAGGTTCTGGTGATCTACCAAATCCTAAATCATATCTTGGTGAGCCCTCATTAATTCGATTAAGGATGATTTTATTAAGCAAAACACACTAAGCTTAGTAGACCTCTGAGGTATCCAAAAGGTCGGGAGAAAGAAGCACATCCATGCTTCCCTCTCACCGCCTGGTGAAAAGTCTCAAGCTCATTTAAACTTATTATGTTGCTTAATATTTCATCTTGTGAATACCTCCAATGCTCAGTGAACATTGACGTTTCAATTATCCTTAAGAGTAAGATGATTATCATTTGTCATTTAATTTGAGAATTATGTGGGTGAAGATCCTTAAAGGGCAAGTTAATGTTATTAGGACACTTAGCCAATTTTAGTTTTAAATTGGAATTGTATGTTTTAAAGGTGTTCAATTTCTAGTTACATTCATNCAATTACAAATTCAAAGAAATCGGTAACAAAATCAAGGAAATGCTATCAAGAATATTGAAAATCAATTGGGGAATATCGCTACTTTGCTTAGTAACCGACCATTGGGAACTTTTTCTAGTTACATTCACTTTTCTAATCCTCATTTAGCCAAACTTGATTTAGCCTTGGTCACTACTAAGCCTTTAAGACCATGGTGGATATATTAGTAATTTTTGAAAGAAATTGAATTTTAAGTGATAATAATTCAATATCAAAACATTTGAATGTCATTTGAATACTAAATAGGGTTATTAAATCAGTGAGTTATTAACATCCAAAATCATACCCCTAAGTCTNGTGGATATATTAGTAATTTTTGAAAGAAATTGAATTTTAAGTGATAATAATTCAATATCAAAACATTTGAATTTCATTTGAATACTAAATAGGGTTATTAAATTAGTGAGTTATTAACATCCAAAATCATACCCCTAAGTCAAGGATAATTTAATTTAATAGTCTTCCAAATTTTAAAAATTTAGAAAATTACAAATTTATCCTTTAATTAAGAAAAATGAGATTGGTTTCTACCAATTAATTCTTTGTGTTTCAATCATCTAAACGTGTTAACTAAGATGAAAGATTGCCCATTTCCTCTTCTTGAATTAAGCCTAAATGTTAATTAAGACTAAATTTCCAAAATTATACATTTGCCCTTGAGGCTCTATCACTTCATAATTCATCAAATTTAATTCAAATGACTTTAGAATTTTTATCCTAACTCACTCATGGGTCAATTAAGACTTCAGAGGAGAAATGTGAATTTTCAAAATTTAATTTAATTTATATAATTATTTACATGCAAAAATAAGATTTTTCAAAGAAAATTCAATAACTTGACCAAGGCAAAGCCAAATCACTTGAAATTTTACTGGAGGTAGAATTAGACCAGAGAACCACTTGGACCAAATTTAATTATTTTTTTGAGTTTTATTTGAATTATTAGAATTATTTTAATTTCTTGAGTATTAATNATGCAAAAATAAGATTTTTCAAAGAAAATTCAATAACTTGACCAAGGCAAAGCCAAATCACTTGAAATTTTATTGGAGGTAGAATTAGACCAGAGAACCACTTGGACCAAATTTAATTATTTTTTTTAGTTTTATTTGAATTATTTTAATTTCTTGAGTATTAACTAATTAGAAAATATTTTAAATGTGGAACATTAAGTTTTATATTTTTCTTAAATATCTACAAGGTCAAGGAGCCCAGAGAAATAAATTTAATATTTTTATGATTTTTTTTGAATTATTAAAATTATTTAGTGAGAAATTAAGGAAAATCCATTTTTAGCCTTTAAAAATTATTTTTGAGCTTTAAAATTCAATATCTTCACTTATAAAATTAGAAAAAAATATTTCAATTACTTCTAAGGGCTTAGGAAATAATTTAGAACATTTCTATAAATTTTATGAACCTTGTGATTTTTATTAATTTCTCATTATTTAAATATTGAAAATATGCTTAAAAATGNCCATTTTTAGCCTTTAAAAATTATTTTTGAGCTTTAAAATTCAATATCTTCACTTATAAAATTAGAAAAAAAATGTTTCAATTACTCCTAAGGGCTTAGGAAATAATTTAGAACATTTCCATAAATTTTATGAACCTTGTGATTTTTATTAATTTCTCATTGTTTAAATATTGAAAATATGCTTAAAAATAAAATTTTTACCTTAGTTACAATTTTATTTTTAGAAAATTTTTCTGATCACAGAAAACTCCCAAAACCAATTTCAGAATTTTTTGAGTTGTATTTTAATTATTATGATTAATTTAAGTGCTAAAAGAGGCCTTTAACTTAGAAAATAAAATTAGGTTATCAAATGAACTCAAAATGTTTTAAAAATTGTATAGGGAGTTCTCTGAACCTTAAATTATAGTGAAAAATTAAAATCAATTCATTTAGATGTTTATTTTTCCCAAATTAATTTCCTTTGTGTTTTAGGGTTTTGTGAAAATCAGGTGTGTTTTTAATGACTTAGCTCATCACAAATTTTTTCAAGGGTTCAATGGTCACAGTGAACTTACCAAAATTTTCTTAGATTTTTCTAAGTAACATGTTAATTACTATGATTATATATGTAAATAGTATACATAAACTTGAAAAATAATGATCTCTGTCTAGGGGTCTCTTCTGACTTTGAAAAAATCAAGGAAGATCTCCCATAATAGAGGCTAAAAATGACCCTAATGTCATGCCATGGTGAAATATTTAAATGCATGGAGAATCAAAATACTTAAGACCATATTTAATTAATTAAAAATCACGCATGTATCAAATAAACTTCAAACCATTTCCACATTGTTCTCCTATGTTCACTGAGCACTAGGATATTTTTTTTTATTTTTTTTATTTTTCTACACCAAGATATTGATTTTTGAAGTTGGCTGAATTAAATAAATCTAAAAATCCCTGATTTTTCTACTTATCCTACGCGACACCACCTCATCCTTCGGCGGCTCCAAAGACTTGCATGGCGCGCTCTGGTTGGACGCCGCCTTCTGCGTCAGCTCCTCACTTTATGCATCGCTCCGTCGTCCGACTCCATCAGGGCCATCCACTGGATACACGCACGATCGAACGACGCTCTTCCTTCATTCCCAACTGGTGTGAACCCATGACCGTTAACCCTAAAACCCTAATTTCTTGAGCTACACTCAACCAAATCACATGGGGTTTGATTTTATAGACTCGCCTAAGTGAGACGAACACATCCATACAGTAAACATGCCATGAAATCAATTGTACATTAATGGAGAATCAAATGAAGCTCGGGATGAGGGGAAGAAATTATACCTTGTTCTGAGAGGGGAGGCCTCAATCAGATGTGCTCACACGTTTGTAGAGGTCTAAAGAGCCTGAGGATGAAGTTCCAAGTCATGGTGAAATGCCTAAGTATGAAATCGATCAAGGCTGATTTCAAGTGTTGTTCTTGAGCTAACTTGGAGGCTCTGTATGATGGGGTTTTTGTGGGCCTTCTTCTTCTCTCACTGTGATGAAGGTTTGGGCAAGTTTAAGTTGATTTTGGTTCAGTGTGGAGTTGTGGTGGAGAGTGTCATGTTTCCGACAATGATTTAAGCTTTGAATTTGAACTCTGGCAAGGGAAATTAAGGCAGGAAAGTGGTTAGGTTGCATTGAGGAGGTCTCAAGGAGGCTGTGGGAGCAATTGGGCAGGGTATCTTTGAGAAAATTTCAGCACCCAAACTTTGTATGTGAAGAGGCCATTTTATAGGCATGGCAGGAGAGGGGAGCTCAGGGTTTGGCTTTGGGTGCAAAAGCTTGCTGAGGTGGTGAGCTAAGTGGTGCAATTGGCCAATGGGAGTGGGATGGCTTGGATGGGTCAATTGGGTGAGGTTTTAAGTGTGGTGGCTCTCGATTTTGAGGTGCTCCGGTGACTAGGCCAGCTGGAAATGGTAGGGGAGGTGCTTAGGTGGCTCAGGAACCTCAGAGGAATCTGTCACACTAATTAATTTGGGCTGGTGATAGGTTTCGGCAAAGATATATTTGGCTTAAGCAATTTAGGAAATAAATCTCTTGATTTATGGGACCATTGGTCCATGGCTCATCTAGGGTGGGTTAAGTGGGTCTAGCTTGGTTACTAGAACCCAAAAGTTGGCTGTAGAAGTCTTGCCTTAGTCAATTTGACATGGCTAGGTCAATTTTGGTGCATGGGTTCAATGTGGGTCTAAATGGCCAAAGGTTGGGTTTGGGTTAGGCTAGCCATGAATTTGAGCCCAATTAATAATCCATATTGTGTAGATGATTGTAATTAAGATTTTTGGTGAAGGGTTAAAATGATTTTGAGTTCAATTGGGGGTTCAATTTGAAGGATTTTCGGATTTTGGTCAATTTGGGCTAGACTTGGGTCTAGGTTGGGCTAAGGTTGGGCTAAGTCCAAATTGATTGTTGAAAATGGTCTATAGGAACATCATGAAGAGTTTTCTACATAGATTGGGTGTCAATTTTGGGGTTAAGGCAATCAATTTGGTGGAATTTGGGGTCATAGCCAATTTAGGTCAAAGTTAGGGATTTTTGGAATTGGGCTAAAATTGAATGCAATTGAGGGTTAACCATTGTTATGAAGAGTTTTCAACATAAATTGTGGCAAATTGAGTAGGCTATGGGGTTCAATTAGGTGAGCTTAGGTCATAGGGTCAAAATTGGGGGTTTTGATTTGAATCAAAATTGAGCTCAAAGCATGGGCCAATTAAGCTTATATTTATTTTAGGTTGGTCATATGAAAGGTGAATTTGAGTTTATAATTGAAATTGAGGGAAATTTGGGCCAAATTGAGGGACATTTGAGGTAAATTTGGGAAAGTTGGGCCTTTAAAGGCAATTTAGGAGTTTTGGTCAAAATGGTCAAATTAGTTAAATTGGGTTCATTTGGAGGGTCTAAATTGGTTTAAGAAACATTTGAAGTGATTTTGGAGGTTTTGGGAAAGTTTGGGGTACCAATGGTATTTTTGTAATTTTGGGGGTATTTTGGTAAATTTGGCATTTTTTGGGTGGTTTTGGGTAATTTGGGTATCTTTAAATGGTTTAAAATGATTTTTGAACAAATTTGGATATTTTGGGTGAATTTGAGGATTTTGACCAAATTTAGGGTTTCAAGGGCATTAAGGTAATTTGGGAGGATTTGAGGGCAAAAGGCCAAGTTGGACATTTTGGTAGAATTGGGGTACCAACCACCCTATGTGAGCTATGGGCCAATGGAATCCCCTTTTGGGTCCTCTATGTACTGGTCTTAGCTAAACCCCAACTTGGGCCAATGGGTTTAGGGGACCATCTACATGAGTCTCCCAAAGGAACAAGGAATCACAATCAAGAAATTTTAGGTTTAAGGCTGTGAGTGATTGTGGGTGAGAGTGAGTGTAAGTGAGTGAACTAGCTCCAGACCAACACCTAGGGTCAACTATAAGGTCAGACAGTCCCAGGGGGACTCTCCTTGAGCTTCCTCATACTGACCCCACCTACTAAGTGCTAGAGGTTAGAACCGATATGTGAAACTCCAAGTTGAGCAAAGAGGAGTGTAGAATTTCTAATGGTGAGGGTTTGTTTTCTAGTTCTCTAGGAATAGTCAACAGGAAAGCCCTATGACTAGATCTTAGGCTACTAAATAGGAAATCTAAACCTCAACCAAAAGTGAGGTCACAATTATGTAGGAATTTAATTTTTTTATAGGTGCATGCTCTTATGATTATTTATTCCATGGATAAGAAGTTCCACCAATTGTCTAATTCGATCTTTTCATTTGTGTTCTAGCAGTGGGATAAAATAGAGCTTCTAAATGATTTTTTATATTGTAAATATCATAATATCTCAAAAGTGTCTGTGTAGAATGTGTGGTGAGCACACAAGATCAATAATTAATAAGAAAGAGCACAAAATATAATCATCCAACATATATTAATAAATCATAATGGTAAGAAGGATATATAAATACATTATTGACGAAATTACAAATCTG
This sequence comes from Phalaenopsis hybrid cultivar, assembly GCA_002079205.1. Classification (NCBI taxonomy): domain Eukaryota; kingdom Viridiplantae; phylum Streptophyta; class Magnoliopsida; order Asparagales; family Orchidaceae; genus Phalaenopsis; species Phalaenopsis hybrid cultivar. Next base: position 265,248 of record JXCR01142850.1, on the reverse strand, counting down.
TAAAGTCGTATAGTCCATAATGCTAGGATTGCTTGATGATGAGGGCTAAGATATCGAAATAAAATATTAGTTTCGGACCTCCAAGTTAAGATAAGGAANTCCAACATATATTAATAAATCATAATGGTAAGAAGGATATATAAATACATTATTGATGAAATTACAAATCTGTAAAGTCATATAGTCCATAATGCTAGGATTTCTTGATAATGAGGGCTAAGATATCGAAATAAAATATTAGTTTCGGACCTCCAAGTTAAGATAAGGACTTGACATATCACTAGGACATGTCCCTCTACTTAAATTTGACAAAAATCTAAGAAAGCATGACATATAGTTCTATAATTTTTCCTTAAAGAGAAAACAATCTAAACTCAATTTATTGCTTTGAAATAAAGATATCAAGCATGTCTGAAAATGCAGTATATGATTGATATTAATATAAATGAATCAATCTTATTTGGTAATCTTGTAGATGTAAGACATACAATTAATGCTTATTTGTGATTGTGAAATAAAGATTTCCTCAAATCTCATTTTATTTCAAGCCATCCATAAAAACCAAGTGATGATACAAGGAATTATTTCAGAATTTGTCTCTTTCCAAGCTTTCCAAGAGTCGAGAAAATTTGACCATCCAATATGAATTTGAATCNTCTCATTTTATTTCAAGCCATCCATAAAAACCAAGTGATGATACAAGGAATTATTTCAGAATTTGTCTCTTTTCCAAGCTTTCCAAGAGTCAAGAAAATTTGACCATCCAATATGAATTTGAATATGTAAACGTGTAATAATCTCCCACCAAACATTCTGGGCAATCTGACAAGTGAAAAATAGATGTGATAGAGACTCCTCAACACATTGACAAAAGTTGCATCTTGAAGGACCTCTTAAGCCTTTTAATTTCAGAATGTCATCCATTGGAAGAATATTATGAAAACATCTCTAAGANTAGATGTGATAGAGACTCCTCAACACATTGACAAAAGTTGCATCTTGAAGGACCTCTTAAGCCTTTTAATTTTAGAATGTCATCCATTGGAAGAATATTATGAAAACATCTCCAAGAAAAAAAGACATAGAAGGACTTAGAAATTTAACCCAAATAGATTTACCCCACTCAATAAGAGGCCGTTGATAAGTTTGATAATAAGCATACTAGTAAATGAGAGATGATGAGGATTCTTAGTAATTATTTTATCCACTTGTTGAGGATTAATGGGAATATGAGTAATCTGAAATTGTATCTCTTTCCTTACCATAATACTGAGTAACTCCTCAATCCAATGATTGTTAATCCAACATTTATTCAGAGGTAAAGAAGATATATCCACTGAATTTTCAGCAAGTTTGCCATCAAGGAGCCAATTATCTAGCCAGAAATCAACTTTACCCTCTCCAACATCCCAAATAAAAAGATCTTTTGCTTTATCTCTAATTTTCAATAATTTAGTCTAAGTTCTTGAATCCCCTATTTTTTTCTGAATAAGATGGGGATGAGCATGCTTGCAGTATTTCAACCTCATACATTCAGCCCAAATATATACATACATATATATATATATATATATATAGCATTAATGATTTTATTTTAAACTCCATAAAAATCCTCATCTAGCCTTTTGCCTTCTAACATCAACTCGAAATAAAATAAAATATTATTTTATTATTCTCTCACTTATTTTTATTAGGAAAAAAAAGTCTTGAAGGAAGAACAAATTTTAAAATTCCTGAATTTGTTTTAATATCAGTGCAATATATAAGTTAATTGATTATCTATTTATTGTTACTATCTTCTCAAAATAAATTTATTTTTTTTTAAATTATCGTACTTAAATTTAATTAGGATAAGTCTTCCATGTTCATGGACTCGACAGCTTTTCATTTCATATTCCGATGGACTTATTATCTAAGCCCAAAAGACCGAGTTAAGGGCCACAATTTTTTATTAAAGCCCACTTAATCTATCCACAATAAAGGAAAAAAAGTTGCAATTATTATAAAAATTTCGGGGCTCAATTTGCATTTTTTCTCACACTAGTGATAAAAAAAATATAAGTCAATATGATTATATCTTACAACAAATATAAGGGAGAGACCATTTATAGAAGGATTTACAAGCATATCACTCAATTCCTAAATATTTATAACACCTAAATTTTAATTTTTACATACATACCGTCTTATCTACGCATAAGAAAGTGTATTTCGCTTCTAAAATGTTAAAGTGACGTTATGGGTGACTTATAATTGTAGACGGTAAATTTTAAATATTAGATGCTTAAATACATAAGAATTCGGTGGTACGTATCTAAATGCCCCTAACTTATAACTATTATGTTAATATTTCATATTTTTTTTTTATCAAATTTGTAAATAGTGATTGAACTTCATTACTTTAGTTGTAAAAGTGATTAGTATCTCTCAATAAATTCTTAAAGAAGTTGGAGGTTCATTTCTTTGAATTGGGTATATTAGGTTCTCCATTGTTGTTTTAGTTGTGGCTTCTATTTCAATAACATTTTTTCTTTCTTAAGAAAATCCACTTTTTCA